>JAZARR010000153.1:0-292500 GCA_037389465.1 Baylisascaris procyonis
GCCAAAGCCTAAGCCTAATCCATAAGCCTAATAGCGATAAACATAAGTATAAGCTTAGCCCAAGCCTAAGAATAAGCCTAAGCCTAAGCCTTAGCCTAAGCCTAAGCCTAAGCCTAAGCCTAAGCCTAAGCACTAGCCTAAGCCTAAGCCTAGGCTAAGCCTAAGCCTAAGCCTAAGCCTAAGCCTAAGCCTAAGCATAAGCCTAAGCCTAAGCCTAAGCCTAAGCCTAAGCCTAAGCCTAAGCCTAAGCTTAAGCCTAAGCCTAAGCCTAAGCCTAAGCCTAAGCCTAAGCCTAAGCCTAAGCCTAAGCCTAAGCCTAAGCCTAAGCCTAAGCCTAAGCCTAAGCCTAAGCCTAAGCCTAAGCCTAAGCTAAGCCTAAGCCTAAGCCTAAGCCTAAGCCTAAGCTAAGCCTAAGCCTAAGCCTAAGCCTAAGCCTAAGCCTAAGCCTAAGCCTAAGCCTAAGCCTAAGCCTAAGCCTAAGCCTAAGCCTAAGCCTAAGCCTAAGCCTAAGCCTAAGCCTAAGCCTAAGCCTAAGCCTAAGCCTAAGCCTAAGCCTAAGCCTAAGCCTAAGCCTGGCCTAAGCCTAAGCCTGAGCCTAAGCCTAAGCCTAAGCCTAAGCCTAAGCCTAAGCCTAAGCCTAAGCCTAAGCCTAAGCTTATAAGCCTAAGCCTAATCCTAGGCCTAATAGCGATAAGCATAAGTATAAGCCTAGCCTAAGCCTAAGCCAAGCCTAAGCCTAAGCCTAAGCCTAAGCCTAAGCCTAAGCCTAAGCCTAAGCCTAAGCCTAAGCCTAGCCTAAGCCTAAGCATAAGCCTAAGCCTAAGCCTAAGCCTAAGCCTAAGCCTAAGCCTAAGCCTAGCCTAAGCCTAAGCATAATAGCTTAGCCTAAGCCTAAGCCTAAGCCTAAGCCTAAGCCTAAGCCTAAGCCTAAGCCTAAGCTTAAGCCTAAGCCTAAGCCTAAGCCTAAGCCTAAGCCTAAGCCTAAGCCTAAGCCTAAGCCTAAGCCTAAGCCTAATTCTAAGCCTAAGCCTAAGCCTAAGCCTAAGCCTAAGCCTAAGCCTAAGCCTAAGCCTAAGCCTAAGCCTAAGCCTAAGCCTAAGCCTAAGCCTAAGCCTAATCCTAAGCCTAAGCCTAAGCCTAAGCCTAAGCCTAAGCCTAAGCCTAAGCCTAAGCCTAAGCCTAAGCCTAAGCCTAAGCCTAAGCCTAAGCCTAAGCCTAAGCCTAAGCCTAAGCCTAAGCCTAAGCCTAAGCCTAAGCCTAAGCCTAAGCCTAAGCCTAAGCCTAAGCCTAGCCTAGCCTAAGCCTAAGCTTGCTTAAACCTAAGCCTAAGCCTAAGCCTAAGCCTAAGCCTAAGCCTAAGCCTAAGCCTAGCCCCTAAGCCTAAGCTTAGCCTAAGCCTAAGCGCAGCCTAGCCTAAGCCTAAGCGTAGGCCTAAGCCTAAGCCTAAGACTAAGCCTAAGCCTAAGCCTAATCCTAAGCCTAAGCCTAAGCCTAAGCCTGAGCCTAAGGCTAAGCCTAAGCCTAAGCCTAAGCCTAAGCTTAAGCCTAAGCCTAAGCCTAAGCCTAAGCCTAAGCCTAAGCCTAAGCCTAAGCCTAAGCCTAAGCCTAAGCCTAAGCCTAAGCCTAAGCCTAAGCCTAAGCCTAAGCCTAAGCCTAAGCCTGAGCCTAAGCCTAAGCCTTAGCCTAAGCCTAAGCTAGCCTAAGCCTAAGCCTAAGCCTAAGCCTAAGCCTAAGCCTAAGCCTAAGCCTAAGCCTAAGCCTAAGCCTAAGCCTAAGCCTAAGCCTAAGCCTAAGCCTAAGCCTAAGCCTAAGACTAAGCCTAAGATTAAGCCTAAGCATAACCCTAGGCCTAAGCCTATGCCTACGCCAAAGCCTAAGCCTAATCCATAAGCCTAAGAGCGATAAACATAAGTATAAGCTTAGCCTAAGCCTAAGCTAAGCCTAAGCCTAAGCCTAAGCCTAAGCCTAAGCCTAAGCCTAAGCCTAAGCCTAAGCCTAAGCCTAAGCCTAAGCCTAAGCCTAAGCCTAAGCCTAAGCCTAAGCCTAAGCCTAAGCCTAAGCCTAAGCCTAAGCATAAGCCTAAGCCTAAGCCTAAGCCTAAGCCTAAGCCTAAGCCTAAGCCTAAGCCTAAGCCTAAGCCTAAGCCTAAGCCTAAGCCTAAGCCTAAGCCTAAGCCTAAGCCTAAGCCTAAGCCTAAGCCTAAGCCTAAGCCTAAGCCTAAGCCTAAGCCTAAGCCTAAGCCTAAGCCTAAGCCTAAGCCTTAGCCCAAGCCTAAGCCTAAGCCTAAGCCTAAGCCTAAGCCTAAGCCTAAGCCTAAGCCTAAGCCTAAGCCTAATCCATAAGCCTAAGAGCGATAAACATAAGTATAAGCTTAGCCCAAGCCTAAGAATAAGCCTAAGCCTAAGCCTTAGCCTAAGCCTAAGCCTAAGCCTAAACCTAAGCCTAAGCCTAAGCCTAAGCCTAAGCCTAAGCCATAAGCCTAAACCATAAGCAATGAGCCAAGCCTAAGCCTAAGCCTAAGCCTAAGCCTAAGCCTAAGCCTAAGCCTAAGCCTGAGCTTAAGCCTAAGCCTAAGCCTAAGCCTAAGCCTAAGCCTAAGCCTAAGCCTAAGCCTAAGCCAAACTAAGCCTAAGCCTAAGCCTAAGCCTAAGCCTAAGCCTAAGCCTAAGAGCGATAAGCCTAAGCCTAAGCCTAAGCCTAAGCCTAAGCCTAAGCCTAAGCCTAAGCCTAAGCCTAAGCCTAAGCCTAAGCCTAAGCCTAAGCCTAAGCCTAAGCCTAAGCCTAGCCTAAGCCTAAGCCTAAGCCTGAGCCTAAGCCTAAGCCTAAGCCTAAGCCTAAGCCTAAGCCTAAGCCTAAGCCTAAGCCTAAGCCTAAACCTAAGCCTAGCCTAAGCCTAAGCCTAAGCCTAAGCCTAAGCCTAAGCCTAAGCCTAAGCCTAAGCCTAAGAATAAGCCTAAGCCTAAGCCTAAGCCTAAGCCTAAGCTAAGCCTTAGCCCAAGCCTAAGCCTAAGCCCAAGCTTAAGCCTAAGCCTAAGCCTAAGCCTAAGCCTAAGCCGAAGCCCTAAGCCTAAGCCTAAGCCTAAGCTAAGCCTAAGCCTAAGCCTAAGCCTAAGCCTAAGCCTATTCCTAAGCCTAAGCCTAAAGCCTAAGCCTAAGCCTAAGCCTAAGCCTAACCCTAAGCCTAAGCCTAAGCCTAAGCCTAAAGCCTAAGCCTAAGCCTAAGCCTAAGCCTAAGCCTAAGCCTAAGCCTAAGCATAAGCCTAAGCCTAAGCCTAAGCCTAAGCCTAAGCCTAAGCCTAAGCCTAAGCATAGGCCTAGCATAAGCCTAAGCCTAAGCCTAAGCCTAAGCCTAAGCCTAAGCATAAGCCTAAGCCTAAGCCTAAGCCTAAGCCTAAGCCTAAGCCTAAGCCTAAGCCTAAGCCTAAGCCTAAGCCTAAGCCTAAGCCTAAGCCTAAGCCTAAGCCTAAGCCTAAGCCTAAGCCTAAGCCTAAGCCTAAGCCTAAGCCTAAGCCTAAGCCTAAGCCTAAGCCTAAGCCTAAGCCTAAGCCTAAGCCTAAGCGCAAGCCTAAGCCTAAGCCTAAGCCTAAGCCTAAGCCTAAGCCTAAGCCTAAGCCTAAGCCTAAGCCTAAGCCTAAGCCTAAGCCTAAGCCTAAGCCTAAGCCTAAGCCTAAGCCTACACCTAAGCCTAAGCCTAAGCCATAAGCCTAAGAGCCTAAGCCTAAGTATAAGCCTAGCCTAAGCCTAAGAATAGGCTAAGCCTAAGCCTTAGCCGAAGCCTAAGCCTAAGCCTAAACCTAAGCCTAAGCCTGACCCTAAGCCTAAGCCTAAGCCTAAGCCTAAGCCTAAGCCTAAGCCTAAGCCTAAGCCTAAGCCTAAGCCTAAGGCTAAGCCTAAGGCTAAGCCTAAGCCTAAGCCTAAGCCTAAGCCTAAGACTAAGCCTAAGCCTAAGCCTAAGCATAACCCTAGGCCTAAGCCTATGCCTACGCCAAAGCCTAAGCCTAATCCATAAGCCTAAGCCTAGCCTAAGTAAGTATAAGCCTAGCCTAAGCCTAAGCCTAAGCCTAAGTAGCCTAAGCCTAAGCCTAAGCCTAAGCCTAAGCCTAAGCCTAAGCCTAAGCCTAAGCCTAAGCCTAAGCCTAAGCCTAAGCCTAAGCCTAAGCCTAAGCTAAGCCTAAGCCTAAGCCTAAGCCTAAGCCAAGCCTAAGCGGCCTAGCCTAAGCCTAAGCCTAAGCCTAAGCCTAAGCCTAAGCCTAAGCCTAAGCCTAAGCCTAAGCCTAAGCCTAAGCCTAAGCCTAAGCCTGGCCTAAGCCTAAGCCTAAGCCTAAGCTAAGCTAAGCTTAAGCCTAAGCCTAAGCCTAAGCCTAAGCCTAAGCCTAAGCCTAAGCCTAAGCCTAAGCCTAAGCCTAAGCCTAAGCCTAAGCCTAAGCCTAAGCCTAAGCCTAAGCCTAAGCCTAAGCCTAAGCCTAAGCCTAAGCCTAAGCCTAAGCCTAAGCCTAAGCCTAAGCCTAAGCCTAAGCCTAAGCCTAAGCCTAAGCCTAAGCCTAAGCCTAAGCCTAAGCCTAAGCATAAGCCTAAGCCTAACCCTAAGCCTAAGCCTAAGCCTAAGCCTAAGCCTAAGCCTAAGCCTGAGCCTAAGCCTAAGCCTAAGCCTAAGCCTAAGCCTAAGCCTAAGCCTAAGCCTAAGCCTAAGCCTAAGCCTAAGCCTAAGCCTAAGCCTAAGCCTAAGCCTAAGCCTAAGCCTAAGCCTAAGCCCTAGCCTAAGCCTAAGCCTAAGCCTAAGCCTAAGCCTAAGCCTAAGCCTAAGCCTAAGCCTAAGCCTAAGCCTAATCCATAAGCCTAAGAGCGATAAACATAAGTATAAGCTTAGCCCAAGCCTAAGAATAAGCCTAAGACTAAGCCTTAGCCCAAGCCTAAGCCTAAGCCTAAACCTAAGCCTAAGCCTAAGCCTAAGCCTAAGCCTAAGCCATAAGCCTAAACCATAAGCAATGAGCACATGTATAATCCTTAGCCCAAGCCTAAGAATAAGCATAAGAATAAGCCTGAGATTGAGCTTAAGCCTAGGAATAAACCTAAGCCTAAGCCTAAGCCTAAGCCTAAGGATACACCTAAGACAAACCTAAGATTAAGCCTAAGCATAACCCTAGGCCTAAGCCTCTGCCTAAGAGCGATAAACATAAGTATAAGCCTAAGCCTAATCCTAAGCCTAAGCCTAAGCCTAAGCCTAAGCCTAGGCCTAAACCTAAGCCTAAGCCTAAGCCTAAGCCTAAGCCTAAGCCTAAGCCTAAGCCTAAGCCGCCTAAGCCTAAGCCTAAGCCTAAGCCTAAGCCTAAGCCTAAGCCTAAGCCTAAGCCTAAGCCTAAGCCTAAACCTAAGCCTAAGCCTAAGCCTAAGCCTAAGCCTAAGCCTAAGCCTAAGCCTAAGACTAAGCCCAAGCCTAAGAATAAGCCTAAGCCTAAGCCTAAGCCTAAGCCTAAGCCTAAGCCTAAGCCCAAGCCTAAGCCTAAGCCCAAGCTTAAGCCTAAGCCTAAGCCTAAGCCTAAGCCTAAGCCGAAGCCTAAGCCTAAGCCTAAGCCTAAGCCTAAGCCTAAGCCTAAGCCTAAGCCTAAGCCTAAGCCTAAGCCTAAGCCTAAGCCTAAGCCTAAGCCTAAGCCTAAGCCTAAGCCTAAGCCTAAGCCTAAGCCTAAGCCTAAGCCTAAGCCTAAGCCTAAGCCTAAGCCTAAGCCTAAGCCTAAGCCTAAGCCTAAGCCTAAGCCTAAGCCTAAGCCTAAGCCTAAGCCTAAGCCTAAGCCTAAGCCTAAGCATAGGCCTAAGCCTAAGCCTAAGCCTAAGCCTAAGCCTAAGCCTAAGCCTAAGCATAAGCCTAAGCCTAAGCCTAAGCCTAAGCCTAAGCCTAAGCCTAAGCCTAAGCCTAAGCCTAAGCCTAAGCCTAAGCCTAAGCCTAAGCCTAAGCCTAAGCCTAAGCCTAAGCCTAAGCCTAAGCCTAAGCCTAAGCCTAAGCCTAAGCCTAAGCCTAAGCCTAAGCCTAAGCCTAAGCCTAAGCCTAAGCCTAAGCCTAAGCCTAAGCCTAAGCCTAAGCCTAAGCCTAAGCCTAAGCCTAAGCCTAAGCCTAAGCCTAAGCCTAAGCCTAAGCCTAAGCCTAAGCCTAAGCCTAAGCCTAAGCCTATGCCTAAGCCTAAAAGCCTAAGCCTAAGCCTAAGCCTAAGAGCGATAAACCTAAGCCTAAGCCTAAGCCTAAGCCTAAGCCTAAGCCTAAGCCTAAGCCTAAGCCTAAGCCTAAGCCTAAGCCTAAGCCTAAGCCTAAGCCTAACCCTAAGCCTAAGCCTAAGCCTAAGCCTAAGCCTAAGCCTAAGCCTAAGCCTAGGCGTAAGCCTAAGCCTAAGGCTAAGCCTAAGGCTAAGCCTAAGCCTAAGCCTAAGCCTAAGCCTAAGACTAAGCCTAAGGTAAGCCCAAGCCTAAGCCTAAGCCTAAGCCTAAGCCTAAGCCCAAAGCCTAAGCCTAAGCCTAAGCCTAAGCCTAAGCCTAAGCCTAAGCTTAGCCTAAGCCTAAGCCTAAGCCTAAGCCTAAGCCTAAGCCTAAGCCTAAGCCTAAGCCTAAGCCTAAGCCTAAGCCTAAGCCTAAGCCTAAAGCCTAAGCCTAAGCCTAAGCCTAAGCCTAATCCTAAGCCTAAGGCTAAGCCTAAGCCTAAGCCTAAGCCTAAGCCTAAGCCTAAGCCTAAGCCTAAGCCTAAGCCTAAGCCTAAGCCTAAGCCTAAGCCTAAGCCTAAGCCTAAGCCTAAGCCTAAGCCTAAGCCTAAGCCTAAGCCTAAGCCTAAGCCTAAGCCTAAGCCTAAGCCTAAGCCTAAGCTTAAGCCTAAGCCTAAGCCTAAGCCTAAGCCTAAGCCTAAGCCTAAGCCTAAGCCTAAGCCTAAGCCTAAGCCTAAGCCTAAGCCTAAGCCTAAGCCTAAGCCTAAGCCTAAGCCTAAGCCTAAGCCCAAGCCTAAGCCTAAGCCTAAGCCTAAGCCTAAGCCTAAGCCTAAGCCTAAGCCTAAGCCTAAGCCTAATCCATAGGCCTAAGAGCGATAAACATAAGTATAAGCTTAGCCCAAGCCTAAGCCTAAGCCTAAGCCTAAGCCTTAGCCTAAGCCTAAGCCTAAGCCTAAGCCTAAGACTAAGCCTAAGATTAAGCCTAAGCATAACCCTAGGCCTAAGCCTATGCCCACGCCAAAGCCTAAGCCTAATCCATAAGCCTAAGACCGATAAACATAAGTATAAGCTTAGCCCAAGCCTAAGACTAAGCCTAAGCCTAAGCCTAAGCCTAAGCCTAAGCCTAAGCCTAAGCCCAAGCCTAAGCCTAAGCCTAAGCCTAAGCCTAAGCCTAAGCCTAAGCCTAAGCCTAAGCCTAAGCCTAAGCCTAAGCCTAAGCCTAAGCCTAAGCCTAAGCCTAAGCCTAAGCCTAAGCCTAAGCCTAAGCCTAAGCCTAAGCCTAAGCCTAAGCCTAAGCCTAAGCCTAAGCCTAAGCCTAAGCCTAAGCCTAAGCCTAAGCCTAAGCCTAAGCCTAAGCCTAAGCCTAAGCCTAAGCCTAAGCCTAAGCCTAAGCCTAAGCCTAAGCCTAAGCCTAAGCCTAAGCCTAAGCCTAAGCCTAAGCCTAAGCCTAAGCCTAAGCCTAAGCCTAAGCCTAAGCCTAAGCCTAAGCCTAAGCCTAAGAGCGCTAAACATAAGTATAAGCTTAGCCTAAGCCTAAGCCTAAGCCTAAGCCTAAGCCTAAGCCTAAGCCTAAGCCTAAGCCTAAGCCTAAGCCTAAGCCTAAGCCTAAGCCTAAGCCTAAGCCTAAGCCTAAGCCTAAGCCTAAGCCAAGCCTAAGCCTAAGCCTAAGCCTAAGCCTAAGCCTAAGCCTAAGCCTAAGCCTAAGCTTAAGCCTAAGCCTAAGCCTAAGCCTAAGCCTAAGCCTAAGCCTAAGCCTAAGCCTAAGCCTAACCTAAGCCTAAGCCTAAGCCTAAGCCTAAGCCTAAGCCTAAGCCTAAGCCGATAAACCTAAGCCTAAGCCTAAGCCTAAGCCTAAGCCTAAGCCTAAGCCTAAGCCTAAGCCTAGGCCTAAGCCTAAGCCTAAGCCTAAGCCTAAGCCTAAGCCTAAGCCTAAGCCTAAGCCTAAGCCTAAGCCTAAGCCTAAGCCTAAGCCTAAGCCTAAGCCTAAGCCTAAGCCTAAGCCTAAGCCTAAGCCTAAGCCTAAGCCTAAGCCTAAGCCTAAGCCTAAGCCTAAGCCTAAGCCTAAGCCTAAGCCTAAGCCTAAGCCTAAGCCTAAGCCTAAGCCTAAGCCTAAGCCTAAGCCTAAGCCTAAGCCTAAGCCTAAGCCTAAGCCTAAGCCTAAGCCTAAGCCTAAGCCTAAGCCTAAGCCTAAGCCTAAGCCTAAGCCTAAGCCTAAGCCTAAGCCTAAGCCTAAGCCTAAGCCTAAGCCTAAGCCTAAGCCTAAGCCTAAGCCTAAGCCTAAGCCTAAGCCTAAGCCTAAGCCTAAGCCTAAGCCTAAGCCTAAGCCTAAGCCTAAGCCTAAGCCTAAGCCTAAGCCTAAGCCTAAGCCTAAGCCTAAGCCTAAGCCTAAGCCTAAGCCTAAGCCTAAGCCTAAGCCTAAGCCTAAGCCTAAGCCTAAGCCTAAGCCTAAGCCTAAGCCTAAGCCTAAGCCTAAGCCTAAGCCTAAGCCTAAGCCTAAGCCTAAGCCTAAGCCTAAGCCTAAGCCTAAGCCTAAGCCTAAGCCTAAGCCTAAGCCTAAGCCTAAGCCTAAGCCTAAGCCTAAGCCTAAGCCTAAGCCTAAGCCTAAGCCTAAGCCTAAGCCTAAGCCTAAGCCTAAGCCTAAGCCTAAGCCTAAGCCTAAGCCTAAGCCTAAGCCTAAGCCTAAGCCTAAGCCTAAGCCTAAGCCTAAGCCTAAGCCTAAGCCTAAGCCTAAGCCTAAGCCTAAGCCTAAGCCTAAGCCTAAGCCTAAGCCTAAGCCTAAGCCTAAGCCTAAGCCTAAGCCTAAGCCTAAGCCTAAGCCTAAGCCTAAGCCTAAGCCTAAGCCTAAGCCTAAGCCTAAGCCTAAGCCTAAGCCTAAGCCTAAGCCTAAGCCTAAGCCTAAGCCTAAGCCTAAGCCTAAGCCTAAGCCTAAGCCTAAGCCTAAGCCTAAGCCTAAGCCTAAGCCTAAGCCTAAGCCTAAGCCTAAGCCTAAGCCTAAGCCTAAGCCTAAGCCTAAGCCTAAGCCTAAGCCTAAGCCTAAGCCTAAGCCTAAGCCTAAGCCTAAGCCTAAGCCTAAGCCTAAGCCTAAGCCTAAGCCTAAGCCTAAGCCTAAGCCTAAGCCTAAGCCTAAGCCTAAGCCTAAGCCTAAGCCTAAGCCTAAGCCTAAGCCTAAGCCTAAGCCTAAGCCTAAGCCTAAGCCTAAGCCTAAGCCTAAGCCTAAGCCTAAGCCTAAGCCTAAGCCTAAGCCTAAGCCTAAGCCTAAGCCTAAGCCTAAGCCTAAGCCTAAGCCTAAGCCTAAGCCTAAGCCTAAGCCTAAGCCTAAGCCTAAGCCTAAGCCTAAGCCTAAGCCTAAGCCTAAGCCTAAGCCTAAGCCTAAGCCTAAGCCTAAGCCTAAGCCTAAGCCTAAGCCTAAGCCTAAGCCTAAGCCTAAGCCTAAGCCTAAGCCTAAGCCTAAGCCTAAGCCTAAGCCTAAGCCTAAGCCTAAGCCTAAGCCTACGCCTAAGCCTAAGCCTAAGCCTAAGCCTAAGCCTAAGCCTAAGCCTAAGCCTAAGCCTAAGCCTAAGCCTAAGCCTAAGCCTAAGCCTAAGCCTAAGCCTAAGCCTAAGCCTAAGCCTAAGCCTAAGCCTAAGCCTAAGCCTAAGCCTAAGCCTAAGCCTAAGCCTAAGCCTAAGCCTAAGCCTAAGCCTAAGCCTAAGCCTAAGCCTAAGCCTAAGCCTAAGCCTAAGCCTAAGCCTAAGCCTAAGCCTAAGCCTAAGCCTAAGCCTAAGCCTAAGCCTAAGCCTAAGCCTAAGCCTAAGCCTAAGCCTAAGCCTAAGCCTAAGCCTAAGCCTAAGCCTAAGCCTAAGCCTAAGCCTAAGCCTAAGCCTAAGCCTAAGCCTAAGCCTAAGCCTAAGCCTAAGCCTAAGCCTAAGCTTAAGCCTAAGCCTAAGCCTAAGCCTAAGCCTAAGCCTAAGCCTAAGCCTAAGCCTAAGCCTAAGCCTAAGCCTAAGCCTAAGCCTAAGCCTAAGCCTAAGCCTAAGCCTAAGCCTAAGCCTAAGCCTAAGCCTAAGCCTAAGCCTAAGCCTAAGCCTAAGCCTAAGCCTAAGCCTAAGCCTAAGCCTAAGCCTAAGCCTAAGCCTAAGCCTAAGCCTAAGCCTAAGCCTAACCCTAAGCCTAAGCCTAAGCCTAAGCCTAAGCCTAAGCCTAAGCCTAAGCCTAAGCCTAAGCCTAAGCCTAAGCCTAAGCCTAAGCCTAAGCCTAAGCCTAAGCCTAAGCCTAAGCCTAAGCCTAAGCCTAAGCCTAAGCCTAAGCCTAAGCCTAAGCCTAAGCCTAAGCCTAAGCCTAAGCCTAAGCCTAAGCCTAAGCCTAAGCCTAAGCCTAAGCCTAAGCCTAAGCCTAAGCCTAAGCCTAAGCCTAAGCCTAAGCCTAAGCCTAAGCCTAAGCCTAAGCCTAAGCCTAAGCCTAAGCCTAAGCCTAAGCCTAAGCCTAAGCCTAAGCCTAAGCCTAAGCCTAAGCCTAAGCCTAAGCCTAAGCCTAAGCCTAAGCCTAAGCCTAAGCCTAAGCCTAAGCCTAAGCCTAAGCCTAAGCCTAAGCCTAAGCCTAAGCCTAAGCCTAAGCCTAAGCCTAAGCCTAAGCCTAAGCCTAAGCCTAAGCCTAAGCCTAAGCCTAAGCCTAAGCCTAAGCCTAAGCCTAAGCCTAAGCCTAAGCCTAAGCCTAAGCCTAAGCCTAAGCCTAAGCCTAAGCCTAAGCCTAAGCCTAAGCCTAAGCCTAAGCCTAAGCCTAAGCCTAAGCCTAAGCCTAAGCCTAAGCCTAAGCCTAAGCCTAAGCCTAAGCCTAAGCCTAAGCCTAAGCCTAAGCCTAAGCCTAAGCCTAAGCCTAAGCCTAAGCCTAAGCCTAAGCCTAAGCCTAAGCCTAAGCCTAAGCCTAAGCCTAAGCCTAAGCCTAAGCCTAAGCCTAAGCCTAAGCCTAAGCCTAAGCCTAAGCCTAAGCCTAAGCCTAAGCCTAAGCCTAAGCCTAAGCCTAAGCCTAAGCCTAAGCCTAAGCCTAAGCCTAAGCCTAAGCCTAAGCCTAAGCCTAAGCCTAAGCCTAAGCCTAAGCCTAAGCCTAAGCCTAAGCCTAAGCCTAAGCCTAAGCCTAAGCCTAAGCCTAAGCCTAAGCCTAAGCCTAAGCCTAAGCCTAAGCCTAAGCCTAAGCCTAAGCCTAAGCCTAAGCCTAAGCCTAAGCCTAAGCCTAAGCCTAAGCCTAAGCCTAAGCCTAAGCCTAAGCCTAAGCCTAAGCCTAAGCCTAAGCCTAAGCCTAAGCCTAAGCCTAAGCCTAAGCCTAAGCCTAAGCCTAAGCCTAAGCCTAAGCCTAAGCCTAAGCCTAAGCCTAAGCCTAAGCCTAAGCCATTTAAGCCTAAGCCTAAGCCTAAGCCTAAGCCTAAGCCTAAGCCTAAGCCTAAGCCTAAGCCTAAGCCTAAGCCTAAGCCTAAGCCTAAGCCTAAGCCTAAGCCTAGCCTAAGCCTAAGCCTAAGCCTAAGCCTAAGCCTAAGCCTAAGCCTAAGCCTAAGCCTAAGCCTAAGCCTAAGCCTAAGCCTAAGCCTAAGCCTAAGCCTAAGCCTAAGCCTAAGCCTAAGCCTAAGCCTAAGCCTAAGCCTAAGCCTAAGCCTAAGCCTAAGCCTAAGCCTAAGCCTAAGCCTAAGCCTAAGCCTAAGCCTAAGCCTAAGCCTAAGCCTAAGCCTAAGCCTAAGCCTAAGCCTAAGCCTAAGCCTAAGCCTAAGCCTAAGCCTAAGCCTAAGCCTAAGCCTAAGCCTAAGCCTAAGCCTAAGCCTAAGCCTAAGCCTAAGCCTAAGCCTAAGCCTAAGCCTAAGCCTAAGCCTAAGCCTAAGCCTAAGCCTAAGCCTAAGCCTAAGCCTAAGCCTAAGCCTAAGCCTAAGCCTAAGCCTAAGCCTAAGCCTAAGCCTAAGCCTAAGCCTAAGCCTAAGCCTAAGCCTAAGCCTAAGCCTAAGCCTAAGCCTAAGCCTAAGCCTAAGCCTAAGCCTAAGCCTAAGCCTAAGCCTAAGCCTAAGCCTAAGCCTAAGCCTAAGCCTAAGCCTAAGCCTAAGCCTAAGCCTAAGCCTAAGCCTAAGCCTAAGCCTAAGCCTAAGCCTAAGCCTAAGCCTAAGCCTAAGCCTAAGCCTAAGCCTAAGCCTAAGCCTAAGCCTAAGCCTAAGCCTAAGCCTAAGCCTAAGCCTAAGCCTAAGCCTAAGCCTAAGCCTAAGCCTAAGCCTAAGCCTAAGCCTAAGCCTAAGCCTAAGCCTAAGCCTAAGCCTAAGCCTAAGCCTAAGCCTAAGCCTAAGCCTAAGCCTAAGCCTAAGCCTAAGCCTAAGCCTAAGCCTAAGCCTAAGCCTAAGCCTAAGCCTAAGCCTAAGCCTAAGCCTAAGCCTAAGCCTAAGCCTAAGCCTAAGCCTAAGCCTAAGCCTAAGCCAAGCCTAAGCCTAAGCCTAAGCCTAAGCCTAAGCCTAAGCCTAAGCCTAAGCCTAAGCCTAAGCCTAAGCCTAAGCCTAAGCCTAAGCCTAAGCCTAAGCCTAAGCCTAAGCCTAAGCCTAAGCCTAAGCCTAAGCCTAAGCCTAAGCCTAAGCCTAAGCCTAAGCCTAAGCCTAAGCCTAAGCCTAAGCCTAAGCCTAAGCCTAAGCCTAAGCCTAAGCCTAAGCCTAAGCCTAAGCCTAAGCCTAAGCCTAAGCCTAAGCCTAAGCCTAAGCCTAAGCCTAAGCCTAAGCCTAAGCCTAAGCCTAAGCCTAAGCCTAAGCCTAAGCCTAAGCCTAAGCCTAAGCCTAAGCCTAAGCCTAAGCCTAAGCCTAAGCCTAAGAGTAAGCCTAAGCCTAAGCCTAAGCCTAAGCCTAAGCCTAAGCCTAAGCCTAAGCCTAAGCCTAAGCCTAAGCCTAAGCCTAAGCCTAAGCCTAAGCCTAAGCCTAAGCCTAAGCCTAAGCCTAAGCCTAAGCCTAAGCCTAAGCCTAAGCCTAAGCCTAAGCCTAAGCCTAAGCCTAAGCCTAAGCCTAAGCCTAAGCCTAAGCCTAAGCCTAAGCCTAAGCCTAAGCCTAAGCCTAAGCCTAAGCCTAAGCCTAAGCCTAAGCCTAAGCCTAAGCCTAAGCCTAAGCCTAAGCCTAAGCCTAAGCCTAAGCCTAAGCCTAAGCCTAAGCCTAAGCCTAAGCCTAAGCCTAAGCCTAAGCCTAAGCCTAAGCTAAGCCTAAGCCTAAGCCTAAGCCTAAGCCTAAGCCTAAGCCTAAGCCTAAGCCTAAGCCTAAGCCTAAGCCTAAGCCTAAGCCTAAGCCTAAGCCTAAGCCTAAGCCTAAGCCTAAGCCTAAGCCTAAGCCTAAGCCTAAGCCTAAGCCTAAGCCTAAGCCTAAGCCTAAGCCTAAGCCTAAGCCTAAGCCTAAGCCTAAGCCTAAGCCTAAGCCTAAGCCTAAGCCTAAGCCTAAGCCTAAGCCTAAGCCTAAGCCTAAGCCTAAGCCTAAGCCTAAGCCTAAGCCTAAGCCTAAGCCTAAGCCTAAGCCTAAGCCTAAGCCTAAGCCTAAGCCTAAGCCTAAGCCTAAGCCTAAGCCTAAGCCTAAGCCTAAGCCTAAGCCTAAGCCTAAGCCTAAGCCTAAGCCTAAGCCTAAGCCTAAGCCTAAGCCTAAGCCTAAGCCTAAGCCTAAGCCTAAGCCTAAGCCTAAGCCTAAGCCTAAGCCTAAGCCTAAGCCTAAGCCTAAGCCTAAGCCTAAGCCTAAGCCTAAGCCTAAGCCTAAGCCTAAGCCTAAGCCTAAGCCTAAGCCTAAGCCTAAGCCTAAGCCTAAGCCTAAGCCTAAGCCTAAGCCTAAGCCTAAGCCTAAGCCTAAGCCTAAGCCTAAGCCTAAGCCTAAGCCTAAGCCTAAGCCTAAGCCTAAGCCTAAGCCTAAGCCTAAGCCTAAGCCTAAGCCTAAGCCTAAGCCTAAGCCTAAGCCTAAGCCTAAGCCTAAGCCTAAGCCTAAGCCTAAGCCTAAGCCTAAGCCTAAGCCTAAGCCTAAGCCTAAGCCTAAGCCTAAGCCTAAGCCTAAGCCTAAGCCTAAGCCTAAGCCTAAGCCTAAGCCTAAGCCTAAGCCTAAGCCTAAGCCTAAGCCTAAGCCTAAGCCTAAGCCTAAGCCTAAGCCTAAGCCTAAGCCTAAGCCTAAGCCTAAGCCTAAGCCTAAGCCTAAGCCTAAGCCTAAGCCTAAGCCTAAGCCTAAGCCTAAGCCTAAGCCTAAGCCTAAGCCTAAGCCTAAGCCTAAGCCTAAGCCTAAGCCTAAGCCTAAGCCTAAGCCTAAGCCTAAGCCTAAGCCTAAGCCTAAGCCTAAGCCTAAGCCTAAGCCTAAGCCTAAGCCTAAGCCTAAGCCTAAGCCTAAGCCTAAGCCCTAAGCCTAAGCCTAAGCCTAAGCCTAAGCCTAAGCCTAAGCCTAAGCCTAAGCCTAAGCCTAAGCCTAAGCCTAAGCCTAAGCCTAAGCCTAAGCCTAAGCCTAAGCCTAAGCCTAAGCCTAAGCCTAAGCCTAAGCCTAAGCCTAAGCCTAAGCCTAAGCCTAAGCCTAAGCCTAAGCCTAAGCCTAAGCCTAAGCCTAAGCCTAAGCCTAAGCCTAAGCCTAAGCCTAAGCCTAAGCCTAAGCCTAAGCCTAAGCCTAAGCCTAAGCCTAAGCCTAAGCCTAAGCCTAAGCCTAAGCCTAAGCCTAAGCCTAAGCTAAGCCTAAGCCTAAGCCTAAGCCTAAGCCTAAGCC
The DNA here is from genome assembly GCA_037389465.1 of Baylisascaris procyonis. NCBI lineage: Eukaryota > Metazoa > Nematoda > Chromadorea > Rhabditida > Ascarididae > Baylisascaris > Baylisascaris procyonis. The sequence goes on from JAZARR010000153.1 coordinate 14,875, forward strand.
TAAGCCTAAGCCTAAGCCTAAGCCTAAGCCTAAGCCTAAGCCTAAGCCTAAGCCTAAGCCTAAGCCTAAGCCTAAGCCTAAGCCTAAGCCTAAGCCTAAGCCTAAGCCTAAGCCTAAGCCTAAGCCTAAGCCTAAGCCTAAGCCTAAGCCTAAGCCTAAGCCTAAGCCTAAGCCTAAGCCTAAGCCTAAGCCTAAGCCTAAGCCTAAGCCTAAGCCTAAGCCTAAGCCTAAGCCTAAGCCTAAGCCTAAGCCTAAGCCTAAGCCTAAGCCTAAGCCTAAGCCTAAGCCTAAGCCTAAGCCTAAGCCTAAGCCTAAGCCTAAGCCTAAGCCTAAGCCTAAGCCTAAGCCTAAGCCTAAGCCTAAGCCTAAGCCTAAGCCTAAGCCTAAGCCTAAGCCTAAGCCTAAGCCTAAGCCTAAGCCTAAGCCTAAGCCTAAGCCTAAGCCTAAGCCTAAGCCTAAGCCTAAGCCTAAGCCTAAGCCTAAGCCTAAGCCTAAGCCTAAGCCTAAGCCTAAGCCTAAGCCTAAGCCTAAGCCTAAGCCTAAGCCTAAGCCTAAGCCTAAGCCTAAGCCTAAGCCTAAGCCTAAGCCTAAGCCTAAGCCTAAGCCTAAGCCTAAGCCTAAGCCTAAGCCTAAGCCTAAGCCTAAGCCTAAGCCTAAGCCTAAGCCTAAGCCTAAGCCTAAGCCTAAGCCTAAGCCTAAGCCTAAGCCTAAGCCTAAGCCTAAGCCTAAGCCTAAGCCTAAGCCTAAGCCTAAGCCTAAGCCTAAGCCTAAGCCTAAGCCTAAGCCTAAGCCTAAGCCTAAGCCTAAGCCTAAGCCTAAGCCTAAGCCTAAGCCTAAGCCTAAGCCTAAGCCTAAGCCTAAGCCTAAGCCTAAGCCTAAGCCTAAGCCTAAGCCTAAGCCTAAGCCTAAGCCTAAGCCTAAGCCTAAGCCTAAGCCTAAGCCTAAGCCTAAGCCTAAGCCTAAGCCTAAGCCTAAGCCTAAGCCTAAGCCTAAGCCTAAGCCTAAGCCTAAGCCTAAGCCTAAGCCTAAGCCTAAGCCTAAGCCTAAGCCTAAGCCTAAGCCTAAGCCTAAGCCTAAGCCTAAGCCTAAGCCTAAGCCTAAGCCTAAGCCTAAGCCTAAGCCTAAGCCTAAGCCTAAGCCTAAGCCTAAGCCTAAGCCTAAGCCTAAGCCTAAGCCTAAGCCTAAGCCTAAGCCTAAGCCTAAGCCTAAGCCTAAGCCTAAGCCTAAGCCTAAGCCTAAGCCTAAGCCTAAGCCTAAGCCTAAGCCTAAGCCTAAGCCTAAGCCTAAGCCTAAGCCTAAGCCTAAGCCTAAGCCTAAGCCTAAGCCTAAGCCTAAGCCTAAGCCTAAGCCTAAGCCTAAGCCTAAGCCTAAGCCTAAGCCTAAGCCTAAGCCTAAGCCTAAGCCTAAGCCTAAGCCTAAGCCTAAGCCTAAGCCTAAGCCTAAGCCTAAGCCTAAGCCTAAGCCTAAGCCTAAGCCTAAGCCTAAGCCTAAGCCTAAGCCTAAGCCTAAGCCTAAGCCTAAGCCTAAGCCTAAGCCTAAGCCTAAGCCTAAGCCTAAGCCTAAGCCTAAGCCTAAGCCTAAGCCTAAGCCTAAGCCTAAGCCTAAGCCTAAGCCTAAGCCTAAGCCTAAGCCTAAGCCTAAGCCTAAGCCTAAGCCTAAGCCTAAGCCTAAGCCTAAGCCTAAGCCTAAGCCTAAGCCTAAGCCTAAGCCTAAGCCTAAGCCTAAGCCTAAGCCTAAGCCTAAGCCTAAGCCTAAGCCTAAGCCTAAGCCTAAGCCTAAGCCTAAGCCTAAGCCTAAGCCTAAGCCTAAGCCTAAGCCTAAGCCTAAGCCTAAGCCTAAGCCTAAGCCTAAGCCTAAGCCTAAGCCTAAGCCTAAGCCTAAGCCTAAGCCTAAGCCTAAGCCTAAGCCTAAGCCTAAGCCTAAGCCTAAGCCTAAGCCTAAGCCTAAGCCTAAGCCTAAGCCTAAGCCTAAGCCTAAGCCTAAGCCTAAGCCTAAGCCTAAGCCTAAGCCTAAGCCTAAGCCTAAGCCTAAGCCTAAGCCTAAGCCTAAGCCTAAGCCTAAGCCTAAGCCTAAGCCTAAGCCTAAGCCTAAGCCTAAGCCTAAGCCTAAGCCTAAGCCTAAGCCTAAGCCTAAGCCTAAGCCTAAGCCTAAGCCTAAGCCTAAGCCTAAGCCTAAGCCTAAGCCTAAGCCTAAGCCTAAGCCTAAGCCTAAGCCTAAGCCTAAGCCTAAGCCTAAGCCTAAGCCTAAGCCTAAGCCTAAGCCTAAGCCTAAGCCTAAGCCTAAGCCTAAGCCTAAGCCTAAGCCTAAGCCTAAGCCTAAGCCTAAGCCTAAGCCTAAGCCTAAGCCTAAGCCTAAGCCTAAGCCTAAGCCTAAGCCTAAGCCTAAGCCTAAGCCTAAGCCTAAGCCTAAGCCTAAGCCTAAGCCTAAGCCTAAGCCTAAGCCTAAGCCTAAGCCTAAGCCTAAGCCTAAGCCTAAGCCTAAGCCTAAGCCTAAGCCTAAGCCTAAGCCTAAGCCTAAGCCTAAGCCTAAGCCTAAGCCTAAGCCTAAGCCTAAGCCTAAGCCTAAGCCTAAGCCTAAGCCTAAGCCTAAGCCTAAGCCTAAGCCTAAGCCTAAGCCTAAGCCTAAGCCTAAGCCTAAGCCTAAGCCTAAGCCTAAGCCTAAGCCTAAGCCTAAGCCTAAGCCTAAGCCTAAGCCTAAGCCTAAGCCTAAGCCTAAGCCTAAGCCTAAGCCTAAGCCTAAGCCTAAGCCTAAGCCTAAGCCTAAGCCTAAGCCTAAGCCTAAGCCTAAGCCTAAGCCTAAGCCTAAGCCTAAGCCTAAGCCTAAGCCTAAGCCTAAGCCTAAGCCTAAGCCTAAGCCTAAGCCTAAGCCTAAGCCTAAGCCTAAGCCTAAGCCTAAGCCTAAGCCTAAGCCTAAGCCTAAGCCTAAGCCTAAGCCTAAGCCTAAGCCTAAGCCTAAGCCTAAGCCTAAGCCTAAGCCTAAGCCTAAGCCTAAGCCTAAGCCTAAGCCTAAGCCTAAGCCTAAGCCTAAGCCTAAGCCTAAGCCTAAGCCTAAGCCTAAGCCTAAGCCTAAGCCTAAGCCTAAGCCTAAGCCTAAGCCTAAGCCTAAGCCTAAGCCTAAGCCTAAGCCTAAGCCTAAGCCTAAGCCTAAGCCTAAGCCTAAGCCTAAGCCTAAGCCTAAGCCTAAGCCTAAGCCTAAGCCTAAGCCTAAGCCTAAGCCTAAGCCTAAGCCTAAGCCTAAGCCTAAGCCTAAGCCTAAGCCTAAGCCTAAGCCTAAGCCTAAGCCTAAGCCTAAGCCTAAGCCTAAGCCTAAGCCTAAGCCTAAGCCTAAGCCTAAGCCTAAGCCTAAGCCTAAGCCTAAGCCTAAGCCTAAGCCTAAGCCTAAGCCTAAGCCTAAGCCTAAGCCTAAGCCTAAGCCTAAGCCTAAGCCTAAGCCTAAGCCTAAGCCTAAGCCTAAGCCTAAGCCTAAGCCTAAGCCTAAGCCTAAGCCTAAGCCTAAGCCTAAGCCTAAGCCTAAGCCTAAGCCTAAGCCTAAGCCTAAGCCTAAGCCTAAGCCTAAGCCTAAGCCTAAGCCTAAGCCTAAGCCTAAGCCTAAGCCTAAGCCTAAGCCTAAGCCTAAGCCTAAGCCTAAGCCTAAGCCTAAGCCTAAGCCTAAGCCTAAGCCTAAGCCTAAGCCTAAGCCTAAGCCTAAGCCTAAGCCTAAGCCTAAGCCTAAGCCTAAGCCTAAGCCTAAGCCTAAGCCTAAGCCTAAGCCTAAGCCTAAGCCTAAGCCTAAGCCTAAGCCTAAGCCTAAGCCTAAGCCTAAGCCTAAGCCTAAGCCTAAGCCTAAGCCTAAGCCTAAGCCTAAGCCTAAGCCTAAGCCTAAGCCTAAGCCTAAGCCTAAGCCTAAGCCTAAGCCTAAGCCTAAGCCTAAGCCTAAGCCTAAGCCTAAGCCTAAGCCTAAGCCTAAGCCTAAGCCTAAGCCTAAGCCTAAGCCTAAGCCTAAGCCTAAGCCTAAGCCTAAGCCTAAGCCTAAGCCTAAGCCTAAGCCTAAGCCTAAGCCTAAGCCTAAGCCTAAGCCTAAGCCTAAGCCTAAGCCTAAGCCTAAGCCTAAGCCTAAGCCTAAGCCTAAGCCTAAGCCTAAGCCTAAGCCTAAGCCTAAGCCTAAGCCTAAGCCTAAGCCTAAGCCTAAGCCTAAGCCTAAGCCTAAGCCTAAGCCTAAGCCTAAGCCTAAGCCTAAGCCTAAGCCTAAGCCTAAGCCTAAGCCTAAGCCTAAGCCTAAGCCTAAGCCTAAGCCTAAGCCTAAGCCTAAGCCTAAGCCTAAGCCTAAGCCTAAGCCTAAGCCTAAGCCTAAGCCTAAGCCTAAGCCTAAGCCTAAGCCTAAGCCTAAGCCTAAGCCTAAGCCTAAGCCTAAGCCTAAGCCTAAGCCTAAGCCTAAGCCTAAGCCTAAGCCTAAGCCTAAGCCTAAGCCTAAGCCTAAGCCTAAGCCTAAGCCTAAGCCTAAGCCTAAGCCTAAGCCTAAGCCTAAGCCTAAGCCTAAGCCTAAGCCTAAGCCTAAGCCTAAGCCTAAGCCTAAGCCTAAGCCTAAGCCTAAGCCTAAGCCTAAGCCTAAGCCTAAGCCTAAGCCTAAGCCTAAGCCTAAGCCTAAGCCTAAGCCTAAGCCTAAGCCTAAGCCTAAGCCTAAGCCTAAGCCTAAGCCTAAGCCTAAGCCTAAGCCTAAGCCTAAGCCTAAGCCTAAGCCTAAGCCTAAGCCTAAGCCTAAGCCTAAGCCTAAGCCTAAGCCTAAGCCTAAGCCTAAGCCTAAGCCTAAGCCTAAGCCTAAGCCTAAGCCTAAGCCTAAGCCTAAGCCTAAGCCTAAGCCTAAGCCTAAGCCTAAGCCTAAGCCTAAGCCTAAGCCTAAGCCTAAGCCTAAGCCTAAGCCTAAGCCTAAGCCTAAGCCTAAGCCTAAGCCTAAGCCTAAGCCTAAGCCTAAGCCTAAGCCTAAGCCTAAGCCTAAGCCTAAGCCTAAGCCTAAGCCTAAGCCTAAGCCTAAGCCTAAGCCTAAGCCTAAGCCTAAGCCTAAGCCTAAGCCTAAGCCTAAGCCTAAGCCTAAGCCTAAGCCTAAGCCTAAGCCTAAGCCTAAGCCTAAGCCTAAGCCTAAGCCTAAGCCTAAGCCTAAGCCTAAGCCTAAGCCTAAGCCTAAGCCTAAGCCTAAGCCTAAGCCTAAGCCTAAGCCTAAGCCTAAGCCTAAGCCTAAGCCTAAGCCTAAGCCTAAGCCTAAGCCTAAGCCTAAGCCTAAGCCTAAGCCTAAGCCTAAGCCTAAGCCTAAGCCTAAGCCTAAGCCTAAGCCTAAGCCTAAGCCTAAGCCTAAGCCTAAGCCTAAGCCTAAGCCTAAGCCTAAGCCTAAGCCTAAGCCTAAGCCTAAGCCTAAGCCTAAGCCTAAGCCTAAGCCTAAGCCTAAGCCTAAGCCTAAGCCTAAGCCTAAGCCTAAGCCTAAGCCTAAGCCTAAGCCTAAGCCTAAGCCTAAGCCTAAGCCTAAGCCTAAGCCTAAGCCTAAGCCTAAGCCTAAGCCTAAGCCTAAGCCTAAGCCTAAGCCTAAGCCTAAGCCTAAGCCTAAGCCTAAGCCTAAGCCTAAGCCTAAGCCTAAGCCTAAGCCTAAGCCTAAGCCTAAGCCTAAGCCTAAGCCTAAGCCTAAGCCTAAGCCTAAGCCTAAGCCTAAGCCTAAGCCTAAGCCTAAGCCTAAGCCTAAGCCTAAGCCTAAGCCTAAGCCTAAGCCTAAGCCTAAGCCTAAGCCTAAGCCTAAGCCTAAGCCTAAGCCTAAGCCTAAGCCTAAGCCTAAGCCTAAGCCTAAGCCTAAGCCTAAGCCTAAGCCTAAGCCTAAGCCTAAGCCTAAGCCTAAGCCTAAGCCTAAGCCTAAGCCTAAGCCTAAGCCTAAGCCTAAGCCTAAGCCTAAGCCTAAGCCTAAGCCTAAGCCTAAGCCTAAGCCTAAGCCTAAGCCTAAGCCTAAGCCTAAGCCTAAGCCTAAGCCTAAGCCTAAGCCTAAGCCTAAGCCTAAGCCTAAGCCTAAGCCTAAGCCTAAGCCTAAGCCTAAGCCTAAGCCTAAGCCTAAGCCTAAGCCTAAGCCTAAGCCTAAGCCTAAGCCTAAGCCTAAGCCTAAGCCTAAGCCTAAGCCTAAGCCTAAGCCTAAGCCTAAGCCTAAGCCTAAGCCTAAGCCTAAGCCTAAGCCTAAGCCTAAGCCTAAGCCTAAGCCTAAGCCTAAGCCTAAGCCTAAGCCTAAGCCTAAGCCTAAGCCTAAGCCTAAGCCTAAGCCTAAGCCTAAGCCTAAGCCTAAGCCTAAGCCTAAGCCTAAGCCTAAGCCTAAGCCTAAGCCTAAGCCTAAGCCTAAGCCTAAGCCTAAGCCTAAGCCTAAGCCTAAGCCTAAGCCTAAGCCTAAGCCTAAGCCTAAGCCTAAGCCTAAGCCTAAGCCTAAGCCTAAGCCTAAGCCTAAGCCTAAGCCTAAGCCTAAGCCTAAGCCTAAGCCTAAGCCTAAGCCTAAGCCTAAGCCTAAGCCTAAGCCTAAGCCTAAGCCTAAGCCTAAGCCTAAGCCTAAGCCTAAGCCTAAGCCTAAGCCTAAGCCTAAGCCTAAGCCTAAGCCTAAGCCTAAGCCTAAGCCTAAGCCTAAGCCTAAGCCTAAGCCTAAGCCTAAGCCTAAGCCTAAGCCTAAGCCTAAGCCTAAGCCTAAGCCTAAGCCTAAGCCTAAGCCTAAGCCTAAGCCTAAGCCTAAGCCTAAGCCTAAGCCTAAGCCTAAGCCTAAGCCTAAGCCTAAGCCTAAGCCTAAGCCTAAGCCTAAGCCTAAGCCTAAGCCTAAGCCTAAGCCTAAGCCTAAGCCTAAGCCTAAGCCTAAGCCTAAGCCTAAGCCTAAGCCTAAGCCTAAGCCTAAGCCTAAGCCTAAGCCTAAGCCTAAGCCTAAGCCTAAGCCTAAGCCTAAGCCTAAGCCTAAGCCTAAGCCTAAGCCTAAGCCTAAGCCTAAGCCTAAGCCTAAGCCTAAGCCTAAGCCTAAGCCTAAGCCTAAGCCTAAGCCTAAGCCTAAGCCTAAGCCTAAGCCTAAGCCTAAGCCTAAGCCTAAGCCTAAGCCTAAGCCTAAGCCTAAGCCTAAGCCTAAGCCTAAGCCTAAGCCTAAGCCTAAGCCTAAGCCTAAGCCTAAGCCTAAGCCTAAGCCTAAGCCTAAGCCTAAGCCTAAGCCTAAGCCTAAGCCTAAGCCTAAGCCTAAGCCTAAGCCTAAGCCTAAGCCTAAGCCTAAGCCTAAGCCTAAGCCTAAGCCTAAGCCTAAGCCTAAGCCTAAGCCTAAGCCTAAGCCTAAGCCTAAGCCTAAGCCTAAGCCTAAGCCTAAGCCTAAGCCTAAGCCTAAGCCTAAGCCTAAGCCTAAGCCTAAGCCTAAGCCTAAGCCTAAGCCTAAGCCTAAGCCTAAGCCTAAGCCTAAGCCTAAGCCTAAGCCTAAGCCTAAGCCTAAGCCTAAGCCTAAGCCTAAGCCTAAGCCTAAGCCTAAGCCTAAGCCTAAGCCTAAGCCTAAGCCTAAGCCTAAGCCTAAGCCTAAGCCTAAGCCTAAGCCTAAGCCTAAGCCTAAGCCTAAGCCTAAGCCTAAGCCTAAGCCTAAGCCTAAGCCTAAGCCTAAGCCTAAGCCTAAGCCTAAGCCTAAGCCTAAGCCTAAGCCTAAGCCTAAGCCTAAGCCTAAGCCTAAGCCTAAGCCTAAGCCTAAGCCTAAGCCTAAGCCTAAGCCTAAGCCTAAGCCTAAGCCTAAGCCTAAGCCTAAGCCTAAGCCTAAGCCTAAGCCTAAGCCTAAGCCTAAGCCTAAGCCTAAGCCTAAGCCTAAGCCTAAGCCTAAGCCTAAGCCTAAGCCTAAGCCTAAGCCTAAGCCTAAGCCTAAGCCTAAGCCTAAGCCTAAGCCTAAGCCTAAGCCTAAGCCTAAGCCTAAGCCTAAGCCTAAGCCTAAGCCTAAGCCTAAGCCTAAGCCTAAGCCTAAGCCTAAGCCTAAGCCTAAGCCTAAGCCTAAGCCTAAGCCTAAGCCTAAGCCTAAGCCTAAGCCTAAGCCTAAGCCTAAGCCTAAGCCTAAGCCTAAGCCTAAGCCTAAGCCTAAGCCTAAGCCTAAGCCTAAGCCTAAGCCTAAGCCTAAGCCTAAGCCTAAGCCTAAGCCTAAGCCTAAGCCTAAGCCTAAGCCTAAGCCTAAGCCTAAGCCTAAGCCTAAGCCTAAGCCTAAGCCTAAGCCTAAGCCTAAGCCTAAGCCTAAGCCTAAGCCTAAGCCTAAGCCTAAGCCTAAGCCTAAGCCTAAGCCTAAGCCTAAGCCTAAGCCTAAGCCTAAGCCTAAGCCTAAGCCTAAGCCTAAGCCTAAGCCTAAGCCTAAGCCTAAGCCTAAGCCTAAGCCTAAGCCTAAGCCTAAGCCTAAGCCTAAGCCTAAGCCTAAGCCTAAGCCTAAGCCTAAGCCTAAGCCTAAGCCTAAGCCTAAGCCTAAGCCTAAGCCTAAGCCTAAGCCTAAGCCTAAGCCTAAGCCTAAGCCTAAGCCTAAGCCTAAGCCTAAGCCTAAGCCTAAGCCTAAGCCTAAGCCTAAGCCTAAGCCTAAGCCTAAGCCTAAGCCTAAGCCTAAGCCTAAGCCTAAGCCTAAGCCTAAGCCTAAGCCTAAGCCTAAGCCTAAGCCTAAGCCTAAGCCTAAGCCTAAGCCTAAGCCTAAGCCTAAGCCTAAGCCTAAGCCTAAGCCTAAGCCTAAGCCTAAGCCTAAGCCTAAGCCTAAGCCTAAGCCTAAGCCTAAGCCTAAGCCTAAGCCTAAGCCTAAGCCTAAGCCTAAGCCTAAGCCTAAGCCTAAGCCTAAGCCTAAGCCTAAGCCTAAGCCTAAGCCTAAGCCTAAGCCTAAGCCTAAGCCTAAGCCTAAGCCTAAGCCTAAGCCTAAGCCTAAGCCTAAGCCTAAGCCTAAGCCTAAGCCTAAGCCTAAGCCTAAGCCTAAGCCTAAGCCTAAGCCTAAGCCTAAGCCTAAGCCTAAGCCTAAGCCTAAGCCTAAGCCTAAGCCTAAGCCTAAGCCTAAGCCTAAGCCTAAGCCTAAGCCTAAGCCTAAGCCTAAGCCTAAGCCTAAGCCTAAGCCTAAGCCTAAGCCTAAGCCTAAGCCTAAGCCTAAGCCTAAGCCTAAGCCTAAGCCTAAGCCTAAGCCTAAGCCTAAGCCTAAGCCTAAGCCTAAGCCTAAGCCTAAGCCTAAGCCTAAGCCTAAGCCTAAGCCTAAGCCTAAGCCTAAGCCTAAGCCTAAGCCTAAGCCTAAGCCTAAGCCTAAGCCTAAGCCTAAGCCTAAGCCTAAGCCTAAGCCTAAGCCTAAGCCTAAGCCTAAGCCTAAGCCTAAGCCTAAGCCTAAGCCTAAGCCTAAGCCTAAGCCTAAGCCTAAGCCTAAGCCTAAGCCTAAGCCTAAGCCTAAGCCTAAGCCTAAGCCTAAGCCTAAGCCTAAGCCTAAGCCTAAGCCTAAGCCTAAGCCTAAGCCTAAGCCTAAGCCTAAGCCTAAGCCTAAGCCTAAGCCTAAGCCTAAGCCTAAGCCTAAGCCTAAGCCTAAGCCTAAGCCTAAGCCTAAGCCTAAGCCTAAGCCTAAGCCTAAGCCTAAGCCTAAGCCTAAGCCTAAGCCTAAGCCTAAGCCTAAGCCTAAGCCTAAGCCTAAGCCTAAGCCTAAGCCTAAGCCTAAGCCTAAGCCTAAGCCTAAGCCTAAGCCTAAGCCTAAGCCTAAGCCTAAGCCTAAGCCTAAGCCTAAGCCTAAGCCTAAGCCTAAGCCTAAGCCTAAGCCTAAGCCTAAGCCTAAGCCTAAGCCTAAGCCTAAGCCTAAGCCTAAGCCTAAGCCTAAGCCTAAGCCTAAGCCTAAGCCTAAGCCTAAGCCTAAGCCTAAGCCTAAGCCTAAGCCTAAGCCTAAGCCTAAGCCTAAGCCTAAGCCTAAGCCTAAGCCTAAGCCTAAGCCTAAGCCTAAGCCTAAGCCTAAGCCTAAGCCTAAGCCTAAGCCTAAGCCTAAGCCTAAGCCTAAGCCTAAGCCTAAGCCTAAGCCTAAGCCTAAGCCTAAGCCTAAGCCTAAGCCTAAGCCTAAGCCTAAGCCTAAGCCTAAGCCTAAGCCTAAGCCTAAGCCTAAGCCTAAGCCTAAGCCTAAGCCTAAGCCTAAGCCTAAGCCTAAGCCTAAGCCTAAGCCTAAGCCTAAGCCTAAGCCTAAGCCTAAGCCTAAGCCTAAGCCTAAGCCTAAGCCTAAGCCTAAGCCTAAGCCTAAGCCTAAGCCTAAGCCTAAGCCTAAGCCTAAGCCTAAGCCTAAGCCTAAGCCTAAGCCTAAGCCTAAGCCTAAGCCTAAGCCTAAGCCTAAGCCTAAGCCTAAGCCTAAGCCTAAGCCTAAGCCTAAGCCTAAGCCTAAGCCTAAGCCTAAGCCTAAGCCTAAGCCTAAGCCTAAGCCTAAGCCTAAGCCTAAGCCTAAGCCTAAGCCTAAGCCTAAGCCTAAGCCTAAGCCTAAGCCTAAGCCTAAGCCTAAGCCTAAGCCTAAGCCTAAGCCTAAGCCTAAGCCTAAGCCTAAGCCTAAGCCTAAGCCTAAGCCTAAGCCTAAGCCTAAGCCTAAGCCTAAGCCTAAGCCTAAGCCTAAGCCTAAGCCTAAGCCTAAGCCTAAGCCTAAGCCTAAGCCTAAGCCTAAGCCTAAGCCTAAGCCTAAGCCTAAGCCTAAGCCTAAGCCTAAGCCTAAGCCTAAGCCTAAGCCTAAGCCTAAGCCTAAGCCTAAGCCTAAGCCTAAGCCTAAGCCTAAGCCTAAGCCTAAGCCTAAGCCTAAGCCTAAGCCTAAGCCTAAGCCTAAGCCTAAGCCTAAGCCTAAGCCTAAGCCTAAGCCTAAGCCTAAGCCTAAGCCTAAGCCTAAGCCTAAGCCTAAGCCTAAGCCTAAGCCTAAGCCTAAGCCTAAGCCTAAGCCTAAGCCTAAGCCTAAGCCTAAGCCTAAGCCTAAGCCTAAGCCTAAGCCTAAGCCTAAGCCTAAGCCTAAGCCTAAGCCTAAGCCTAAGCCTAAGCCTAAGCCTAAGCCTAAGCCTAAGCCTAAGCCTAAGCCTAAGCCTAAGCCTAAGCCTAAGCCTAAGCCTAAGCCTAAGCCTAAGCCTAAGCCTAAGCCTAAGCCTAAGCCTAAGCCTAAGCCTAAGCCTAAGCCTAAGCCTAAGCCTAAGCCTAAGCCTAAGCCTAAGCCTAAGCCTAAGCCTAAGCCTAAGCCTAAGCCTAAGCCTAAGCCTAAGCCTAAGCCTAAGCCTAAGCCTAAGCCTAAGCCTAAGCCTAAGCCTAAGCCTAAGCCTAAGCCTAAGCCTAAGCCTAAGCCTAAGCCTAAGCCTAAGCCTAAGCCTAAGCCTAAGCCTAAGCCTAAGCCTAAGCCTAAGCCTAAGCCTAAGCCTAAGCCTAAGCCTAAGCCTAAGCCTAAGCCTAAGCCTAAGCCTAAGCCTAAGCCTAAGCCTAAGCCTAAGCCTAAGCCTAAGCCTAAGCCTAAGCCTAAGCCTAAGCCTAAGCCTAAGCCTAAGCCTAAGCCTAAGCCTAAGCCTAAGCCTAAGCCTAAGCCTAAGCCTAAGCCTAAGCCTAAGCCTAAGCCTAAGCCTAAGCCTAAGCCTAAGCCTAAGCCTAAGCCTAAGCCTAAGCCTAAGCCTAAGCCTAAGCCTAAGCCTAAGCCTAAGCCTAAGCCTAAGCCTAAGCCTAAGCCTAAGCCTAAGCCTAAGCCTAAGCCTAAGCCTAAGCCTAAGCCTAAGCCTAAGCCTAAGCCTAAGCCTAAGCCTAAGCCTAAGCCTAAGCCTAAGCCTAAGCCTAAGCCTAAGCCTAAGCCTAAGCCTAAGCCTAAGCCTAAGCCTAAGCCTAAGCCTAAGCCTAAGCCTAAGCCTAAGCCTAAGCCTAAGCCTAAGCCTAAGCCTAAGCCTAAGCCTAAGCCTAAGCCTAAGCCTAAGCCTAAGCCTAAGCCTAAGCCTAAGCCTAAGCCTAAGCCTAAGCCTAAGCCTAAGCCTAAGCCTAAGCCTAAGCCTAAGCCTAAGCCTAAGCCTAAGCCTAAGCCTAAGCCTAAGCCTAAGCCTAAGCCTAAGCCTAAGCCTAAGCCTAAGCCTAAGCCTAAGCCTAAGCCTAAGCCTAAGCCTAAGCCTAAGCCTAAGCCTAAGCCTAAGCCTAAGCCTAAGCCTAAGCCTAAGCCTAAGCCTAAGCCTAAGCCTAAGCCTAAGCCTAAGCCTAAGCCTAAGCCTAAGCCTAAGCCTAAGCCTAAGCCTAAGCCTAAGCCTAAGCCTAAGCCTAAGCCTAAGCCTAAGCCTAAGCCTAAGCCTAAGCCTAAGCCTAAGCCTAAGCCTAAGCCTAAGCCTAAGCCTAAGCCTAAGCCTAAGCCTAAGCCTAAGCCTAAGCCTAAGCCTAAGCCTAAGCCTAAGCCTAAGCCTAAGCCTAAGCCTAAGCCTAAGCCTAAGCCTAAGCCTAAGCCTAAGCCTAAGCCTAAGCCTAAGCCTAAGCCTAAGCCTAAGCCTAAGCCTAAGCCTAAGCCTAAGCCTAAGCCTAAGCCTAAGCCTAAGCCTAAGCCTAAGCCTAAGCCTAAGCCTAAGCCTAAGCCTAAGCCTAAGCCTAAGCCTAAGCCTAAGCCTAAGCCTAAGCCTAAGCCTAAGCCTAAGCCTAAGCCTAAGCCTAAGCCTAAGCCTAAGCCTAAGCCTAAGCCTAAGCCTAAGCCTAAGCCTAAGCCTAAGCCTAAGCCTAAGCCTAAGCCTAAGCCTAAGCCTAAGCCTAAGCCTAAGCCTAAGCCTAAGCCTAAGCCTAAGCCTAAGCCTAAGCCTAAGCCTAAGCCTAAGCCTAAGCCTAAGCCTAAGCCTAAGCCTAAGCCTAAGCCTAAGCCTAAGCCTAAGCCTAAGCCTAAGCCTAAGCCTAAGCCTAAGCCTAAGCCTAAGCCTAAGCCTAAGCCTAAGCCTAAGCCTAAGCCTAAGCCTAAGCCTAAGCCTAAGCCTAAGCCTAAGCCTAAGCCTAAGCCTAAGCCTAAGCCTAAGCCTAAGCCTAAGCCTAAGCCTAAGCCTAAGCCTAAGCCTAAGCCTAAGCCTAAGCCTAAGCCTAAGCCTAAGCCTAAGCCTAAGCCTAAGCCTAAGCCTAAGCCTAAGCCTAAGCCTAAGCCTAAGCCTAAGCCTAAGCCTAAGCCTAAGCCTAAGCCTAAGCCTAAGCCTAAGCCTAAGCCTAAGCCTAAGCCTAAGCCTAAGCCTAAGCCTAAGCCTAAGCCTAAGCCTAAGCCTAAGCCTAAGCCTAAGCCTAAGCCTAAGCCTAAGCCTAAGCCTAAGCCTAAGCCTAAGCCTAAGCCTAAGCCTAAGCCTAAGCCTAAGCCTAAGCCTAAGCCTAAGCCTAAGCCTAAGCCTAAGCCTAAGCCTAAGCCTAAGCCTAAGCCTAAGCCTAAGCCTAAGCCTAAGCCTAAGCCTAAGCCTAAGCCTAAGCCTAAGCCTAAGCCTAAGCCTAAGCCTAAGCCTAAGCCTAAGCCTAAGCCTAAGCCTAAGCCTAAGCCTAAGCCTAAGCCTAAGCCTAAGCCTAAGCCTAAGCCTAAGCCTAAGCCTAAGCCTAAGCCTAAGCCTAAGCCTAAGCCTAAGCCTAAGCCTAAGCCTAAGCCTAAGCCTAAGCCTAAGCCTAAGCCTAAGCCTAAGCCTAAGCCTAAGCCTAAGCCTAAGCCTAAGCCTAAGCCTAAGCCTAAGCCTAAGCCTAAGCCTAAGCCTAAGCCTAAGCCTAAGCCTAAGCCTAAGCCTAAGCCTAAGCCTAAGCCTAAGCCTAAGCCTAAGCCTAAGCCTAAGCCTAAGCCTAAGCCTAAGCCTAAGCCTAAGCCTAAGCCTAAGCCTAAGCCTAAGCCTAAGCCTAAGCCTAAGCCTAAGCCTAAGCCTAAGCCTAAGCCTAAGCCTAAGCCTAAGCCTAAGCCTAAGCCTAAGCCTAAGCCTAAGCCTAAGCCTAAGCCTAAGCCTAAGCCTAAGCCTAAGCCTAAGCCTAAGCCTAAGCCTAAGCCTAAGCCTAAGCCTAAGCCTAAGCCTAAGCCTAAGCCTAAGCCTAAGCCTAAGCCTAAGCCTAAGCCTAAGCCTAAGCCTAAGCCTAAGCCTAAGCCTAAGCCTAAGCCTAAGCCTAAGCCTAAGCCTAAGCCTAAGCCTAAGCCTAAGCCTAAGCCTAAGCCTAAGCCTAAGCCTAAGCCTAAGCCTAAGCCTAAGCCTAAGCCTAAGCCTAAGCCTAAGCCTAAGCCTAAGCCTAAGCCTAAGCCTAAGCCTAAGCCTAAGCCTAAGCCTAAGCCTAAGCCTAAGCCTAAGCCTAAGCCTAAGCCTAAGCCTAAGCCTAAGCCTAAGCCTAAGCCTAAGCCTAAGCCTAAGCCTAAGCCTAAGCCTAAGCCTAAGCCTAAGCCTAAGCCTAAGCCTAAGCCTAAGCCTAAGCCTAAGCCTAAGCCTAAGCCTAAGCCTAAGCCTAAGCCTAAGCCTAAGCCTAAGCCTAAGCCTAAGCCTAAGCCTAAGCCTAAGCCTAAGCCTAAGCCTAAGCCTAAGCCTAAGCCTAAGCCTAAGCCTAAGCCTAAGCCTAAGCCTAAGCCTAAGCCTAAGCCTAAGCCTAAGCCTAAGCCTAAGCCTAAGCCTAAGCCTAAGCCTAAGCCTAAGCCTAAGCCTAAGCCTAAGCCTAAGCCTAAGCCTAAGCCTAAGCCTAAGCCTAAGCCTAAGCCTAAGCCTAAGCCTAAGCCTAAGCCTAAGCCTAAGCCTAAGCCTAAGCCTAAGCCTAAGCCTAAGCCTAAGCCTAAGCCTAAGCCTAAGCCTAAGCCTAAGCCTAAGCCTAAGCCTAAGCCTAAGCCTAAGCCTAAGCCTAAGCCTAAGCCTAAGCCTAAGCCTAAGCCTAAGCCTAAGCCTAAGCCTAAGCCTAAGCCTAAGCCTAAGCCTAAGCCTAAGCCTAAGCCTAAGCCTAAGCCTAAGCCTAAGCCTAAGCCTAAGCCTAAGCCTAAGCCTAAGCCTAAGCCTAAGCCTAAGCCTAAGCCTAAGCCTAAGCCTAAGCCTAAGCCTAAGCCTAAGCCTAAGCCTAAGCCTAAGCCTAAGCCTAAGCCTAAGCCTAAGCCTAAGCCTAAGCCTAAGCCTAAGCCTAAGCCTAAGCCTAAGCCTAAGCCTAAGCCTAAGCCTAAGCCTAAGCCTAAGCCTAAGCCTAAGCCTAAGCCTAAGCCTAAGCCTAAGCCTAAGCCTAAGCCTAAGCCTAAGCCTAAGCCTAAGCCTAAGCCTAAGCCTAAGCCTAAGCCTAAGCCTAAGCCTAAGCCTAAGCCTAAGCCTAAGCCTAAGCCTAAGCCTAAGCCTAAGCCTAAGCCTAAGCCTAAGCCTAAGCCTAAGCCTAAGCCTAAGCCTAAGCCTAAGCCTAAGCCTAAGCCTAAGCCTAAGCCTAAGCCTAAGCCTAAGCCTAAGCCTAAGCCTAAGCCTAAGCCTAAGCCTAAGCCTAAGCCTAAGCCTAAGCCTAAGCCTAAGCCTAAGCCTAAGCCTAAGCCTAAGCCTAAGCCTAAGCCTAAGCCTAAGCCTAAGCCTAAGCCTAAGCCTAAGCCTAAGCCTAAGCCTAAGCCTAAGCCTAAGCCTAAGCCTAAGCCTAAGCCTAAGCCTAAGCCTAAGCCTAAGCCTAAGCCTAAGCCTAAGCCTAAGCCTAAGCCTAAGCCTAAGCCTAAGCCTAAGCCTAAGCCTAAGCCTAAGCCTAAGCCTAAGCCTAAGCCTAAGCCTAAGCCTAAGCCTAAGCCTAAGCCTAAGCCTAAGCCTAAGCCTAAGCCTAAGCCTAAGCCTAAGCCTAAGCCTAAGCCTAAGCCTAAGCCTAAGCCTAAGCCTAAGCCTAAGCCTAAGCCTAAGCCTAAGCCTAAGCCTAAGCCTAAGCCTAAGCCTAAGCCTAAGCCTAAGCCTAAGCCTAAGCCTAAGCCTAAGCCTAAGCCTAAGCCTAAGCCTAAGCCTAAGCCTAAGCCTAAGCCTAAGCCTAAGCCTAAGCCTAAGCCTAAGCCTAAGCCTAAGCCTAAGCCTAAGCCTAAGCCTAAGCCTAAGCCTAAGCCTAAGCCTAAGCCTAAGCCTAAGCCTAAGCCTAAGCCTAAGCCTAAGCCTAAGCCTAAGCCTAAGCCTAAGCCTAAGCCTAAGCCTAAGCCTAAGCCTAAGCCTAAGCCTAAGCCTAAGCCTAAGCCTAAGCCTAAGCCTAAGCCTAAGCCTAAGCCTAAGCCTAAGCCTAAGCCTAAGCCTAAGCCTAAGCCTAAGCCTAAGCCTAAGCCTAAGCCTAAGCCTAAGCCTAAGCCTAAGCCTAAGCCTAAGCCTAAGCCTAAGCCTAAGCCTAAGCCTAAGCCTAAGCCTAAGCCTAAGCCTAAGCCTAAGCCTAAGCCTAAGCCTAAGCCTAAGCCTAAGCCTAAGCCTAAGCCTAAGCCTAAGCCTAAGCCTAAGCCTAAGCCTAAGCCTAAGCCTAAGCCTAAGCCTAAGCCTAAGCCTAAGCCTAAGCCTAAGCCTAAGCCTAAGCCTAAGCCTAAGCCTAAGCCTAAGCCTAAGCCTAAGCCTAAGCCTAAGCCTAAGCCTAAGCCTAAGCCTAAGCCTAAGCCTAAGCCTAAGCCTAAGCCTAAGCCTAAGCCTAAGCCTAAGCCTAAGCCTAAGCCTAAGCCTAAGCCTAAGCCTAAGCCTAAGCCTAAGCCTAAGCCTAAGCCTAAGCCTAAGCCTAAGCCTAAGCCTAAGCCTAAGCCTAAGCCTAAGCCTAAGCCTAAGCCTAAGCCTAAGCCTAAGCCTAAGCCTAAGCCTAAGCCTAAGCCTAAGCCTAAGCCTAAGCCTAAGCCTAAGCCTAAGCCTAAGCCTAAGCCTAAGCCTAAGCCTAAGCCTAAGCCTAAGCCTAAGCCTAAGCCTAAGCCTAAGCCTAAGCCTAAGCCTAAGCCTAAGCCTAAGCCTAAGCCTAAGCCTAAGCCTAAGCCTAAGCCTAAGCCTAAGCCTAAGCCTAAGCCTAAGCCTAAGCCTAAGCCTAAGCCTAAGCCTAAGCCTAAGCCTAAGCCTAAGCCTAAGCCTAAGCCTAAGCCTAAGCCTAAGCCTAAGCCTAAGCCTAAGCCTAAGCCTAAGCCTAAGCCTAAGCCTAAGCCTAAGCCTAAGCCTAAGCCTAAGCCTAAGCCTAAGCCTAAGCCTAAGCCTAAGCCTAAGCCTAAGCCTAAGCCTAAGCCTAAGCCTAAGCCTAAGCCTAAGCCTAAGCCTAAGCCTAAGCCTAAGCCTAAGCCTAAGCCTAAGCCTAAGCCTAAGCCTAAGCCTAAGCCTAAGCCTAAGCCTAAGCCTAAGCCTAAGCCTAAGCCTAAGCCTAAGCCTAAGCCTAAGCCTAAGCCTAAGCCTAAGCCTAAGCCTAAGCCTAAGCCTAAGCCTAAGCCTAAGCCTAAGCCTAAGCCTAAGCCTAAGCCTAAGCCTAAGCCTAAGCCTAAGCCTAAGCCTAAGCCTAAGCCTAAGCCTAAGCCTAAGCCTAAGCCTAAGCCTAAGCCTAAGCCTAAGCCTAAGCCTAAGCCTAAGCCTAAGCCTAAGCCTAAGCCTAAGCCTAAGCCTAAGCCTAAGCCTAAGCCTAAGCCTAAGCCTAAGCCTAAGCCTAAGCCTAAGCCTAAGCCTAAGCCTAAGCCTAAGCCTAAGCCTAAGCCTAAGCCTAAGCCTAAGCCTAAGCCTAAGCCTAAGCCTAAGCCTAAGCCTAAGCCTAAGCCTAAGCCTAAGCCTAAGCCTAAGCCTAAGCCTAAGCCTAAGCCTAAGCCTAAGCCTAAGCCTAAGCCTAAGCCTAAGCCTAAGCCTAAGCCTAAGCCTAAGCCTAAGCCTAAGCCTAAGCCTAAGCCTAAGCCTAAGCCTAAGCCTAAGCCTAAGCCTAAGCCTAAGCCTAAGCCTAAGCCTAAGCCTAAGCCTAAGCCTAAGCCTAAGCCTAAGCCTAAGCCTAAGCCTAAGCCTAAGCCTAAGCCTAAGCCTAAGCCTAAGCCTAAGCCTAAGCCTAAGCCTAAGCCTAAGCCTAAGCCTAAGCCTAAGCCTAAGCCTAAGCCTAAGCCTAAGCCTAAGCCTAAGCCTAAGCCTAAGCCTAAGCCTAAGCCTAAGCCTAAGCCTAAGCCTAAGCCTAAGCCTAAGCCTAAGCCTAAGCCTAAGCCTAAGCCTAAGCCTAAGCCTAAGCCTAAGCCTAAGCCTAAGCCTAAGCCTAAGCCTAAGCCTAAGCCTAAGCCTAAGCCTAAGCCTAAGCCTAAGCCTAAGCCTAAGCCTAAGCCTAAGCCTAAGCCTAAGCCTAAGCCTAAGCCTAAGCCTAAGCCTAAGCCTAAGCCTAAGCCTAAGCCTAAGCCTAAGCCTAAGCCTAAGCCTAAGCCTAAGCCTAAGCCTAAGCCTAAGCCTAAGCCTAAGCCTAAGCCTAAGCCTAAGCCTAAGCCTAAGCCTAAGCCTAAGCCTAAGCCTAAGCCTAAGCCTAAGCCTAAGCCTAAGCCTAAGCCTAAGCCTAAGCCTAAGCCTAAGCCTAAGCCTAAGCCTAAGCCTAAGCCTAAGCCTAAGCCTAAGCCTAAGCCTAAGCCTAAGCCTAAGCCTAAGCCTAAGCCTAAGCCTAAGCCTAAGCCTAAGCCTAAGCCTAAGCCTAAGCCTAAGCCTAAGCCTAAGCCTAAGCCTAAGCCTAAGCCTAAGCCTAAGCCTAAGCCTAAGCCTAAGCCTAAGCCTAAGCCTAAGCCTAAGCCTAAGCCTAAGCCTAAGCCTAAGCCTAAGCCTAAGCCTAAGCCTAAGCCTAAGCCTAAGCCTAAGCCTAAGCCTAAGCCTAAGCCTAAGCCTAAGCCTAAGCCTAAGCCTAAGCCTAAGCCTAAGCCTAAGCCTAAGCCTAAGCCTAAGCCTAAGCCTAAGCCTAAGCCTAAGCCTAAGCCTAAGCCTAAGCCTAAGCCTAAGCCTAAGCCTAAGCCTAAGCCTAAGCCTAAGCCTAAGCCTAAGCCTAAGCCTAAGCCTAAGCCTAAGCCTAAGCCTAAGCCTAAGCCTAAGCCTAAGCCTAAGCCTAAGCCTAAGCCTAAGCCTAAGCCTAAGCCTAAGCCTAAGCCTAAGCCTAAGCCTAAGCCTAAGCCTAAGCCTAAGCCTAAGCCTAAGCCTAAGCCTAAGCCTAAGCCTAAGCCTAAGCCTAAGCCTAAGCCTAAGCCTAAGCCTAAGCCTAAGCCTAAGCCTAAGCCTAAGCCTAAGCCTAAGCCTAAGCCTAAGCCTAAGCCTAAGCCTAAGCCTAAGCCTAAGCCTAAGCCTAAGCCTAAGCCTAAGCCTAAGCCTAAGCCTAAGCCTAAGCCTAAGCCTAAGCCTAAGCCTAAGCCTAAGCCTAAGCCTAAGCCTAAGCCTAAGCCTAAGCCTAAGCCTAAGCCTAAGCCTAAGCCTAAGCCTAAGCCTAAGCCTAAGCCTAAGCCTAAGCCTAAGCCTAAGCCTAAGCCTAAGCCTAAGCCTAAGCCTAAGCCTAAGCCTAAGCCTAAGCCTAAGCCTAAGCCTAAGCCTAAGCCTAAGCCTAAGCCTAAGCCTAAGCCTAAGCCTAAGCCTAAGCCTAAGCCTAAGCCTAAGCCTAAGCCTAAGCCTAAGCCTAAGCCTAAGCCTAAGCCTAAGCCTAAGCCTAAGCCTAAGCCTAAGCCTAAGCCTAAGCCTAAGCCTAAGCCTAAGCCTAAGCCTAAGCCTAAGCCTAAGCCTAAGCCTAAGCCTAAGCCTAAGCCTAAGCCTAAGCCTAAGCCTAAGCCTAAGCCTAAGCCTAAGCCTAAGCCTAAGCCTAAGCCTAAGCCTAAGCCTAAGCCTAAGCCTAAGCCTAAGCCTAAGCCTAAGCCTAAGCCTAAGCCTAAGCCTAAGCCTAAGCCTAAGCCTAAGCCTAAGCCTAAGCCTAAGCCTAAGCCTAAGCCTAAGCCTAAGCCTAAGCCTAAGCCTAAGCCTAAGCCTAAGCCTAAGCCTAAGCCTAAGCCTAAGCCTAAGCCTAAGCCTAAGCCTAAGCCTAAGCCTAAGCCTAAGCCTAAGCCTAAGCCTAAGCCTAAGCCTAAGCCTAAGCCTAAGCCTAAGCCTAAGCCTAAGCCTAAGCCTAAGCCTAAGCCTAAGCCTAAGCCTAAGCCTAAGCCTAAGCCTAAGCCTAAGCCTAAGCCTAAGCCTAAGCCTAAGCCTAAGCCTAAGCCTAAGCCTAAGCCTAAGCCTAAGCCTAAGCCTAAGCCTAAGCCTAAGCCTAAGCCTAAGCCTAAGCCTAAGCCTAAGCCTAAGCCTAAGCCTAAGCCTAAGCCTAAGCCTAAGCCTAAGCCTAAGCCTAAGCCTAAGCCTAAGCCTAAGCCTAAGCCTAAGCCTAAGCCTAAGCCTAAGCCTAAGCCTAAGCCTAAGCCTAAGCCTAAGCCTAAGCCTAAGCCTAAGCCTAAGCCTAAGCCTAAGCCTAAGCCTAAGCCTAAGCCTAAGCCTAAGCCTAAGCCTAAGCCTAAGCCTAAGCCTAAGCCTAAGCCTAAGCCTAAGCCTAAGCCTAAGCCTAAGCCTAAGCCTAAGCCTAAGCCTAAGCCTAAGCCTAAGCCTAAGCCTAAGCCTAAGCCTAAGCCTAAGCCTAAGCCTAAGCCTAAGCCTAAGCCTAAGCCTAAGCCTAAGCCTAAGCCTAAGCCTAAGCCTAAGCCTAAGCCTAAGCCTAAGCCTAAGCCTAAGCCTAAGCCTAAGCCTAAGCCTAAGCCTAAGCCTAAGCCTAAGCCTAAGCCTAAGCCTAAGCCTAAGCCTAAGCCTAAGCCTAAGCCTAAGCCTAAGCCTAAGCCTAAGCCTAAGCCTAAGCCTAAGCCTAAGCCTAAGCCTAAGCCTAAGCCTAAGCCTAAGCCTAAGCCTAAGCCTAAGCCTAAGCCTAAGCCTAAGCCTAAGCCTAAGCCTAAGCCTAAGCCTAAGCCTAAGCCTAAGCCTAAGCCTAAGCCTAAGCCTAAGCCTAAGCCTAAGCCTAAGCCTAAGCCTAAGCCTAAGCCTAAGCCTAAGCCTAAGCCTAAGCCTAAGCCTAAGCCTAAGCCTAAGCCTAAGCCTAAGCCTAAGCCTAAGCCTAAGCCTAAGCCTAAGCCTAAGCCTAAGCCTAAGCCTAAGCCTAAGCCTAAGCCTAAGCCTAAGCCTAAGCCTAAGCCTAAGCCTAAGCCTAAGCCTAAGCCTAAGCCTAAGCCTAAGCCTAAGCCTAAGCCTAAGCCTAAGCCTAAGCCTAAGCCTAAGCCTAAGCCTAAGCCTAAGCCTAAGCCTAAGCCTAAGCCTAAGCCTAAGCCTAAGCCTAAGCCTAAGCCTAAGCCTAAGCCTAAGCCTAAGCCTAAGCCTAAGCCTAAGCCTAAGCCTAAGCCTAAGCCTAAGCCTAAGCCTAAGCCTAAGCCTAAGCCTAAGCCTAAGCCTAAGCCTAAGCCTAAGCCTAAGCCTAAGCCTAAGCCTAAGCCTAAGCCTAAGCCTAAGCCTAAGCCTAAGCCTAAGCCTAAGCCTAAGCCTAAGCCTAAGCCTAAGCCTAAGCCTAAGCCTAAGCCTAAGCCTAAGCCTAAGCCTAAGCCTAAGCCTAAGCCTAAGCCTAAGCCTAAGCCTAAGCCTAAGCCTAAGCCTAAGCCTAAGCCTAAGCCTAAGCCTAAGCCTAAGCCTAAGCCTAAGCCTAAGCCTAAGCCTAAGCCTAAGCCTAAGCCTAAGCCTAAGCCTAAGCCTAAGCCTAAGCCTAAGCCTAAGCCTAAGCCTAAGCCTAAGCCTAAGCCTAAGCCTAAGCCTAAGCCTAAGCCTAAGCCTAAGCCTAAGCCTAAGCCTAAGCCTAAGCCTAAGCCTAAGCCTAAGCCTAAGCCTAAGCCTAAGCCTAAGCCTAAGCCTAAGCCTAAGCCTAAGCCTAAGCCTAAGCCTAAGCCTAAGCCTAAGCCTAAGCCTAAGCCTAAGCCTAAGCCTAAGCCTAAGCCTAAGCCTAAGCCTAAGCCTAAGCCTAAGCCTAAGCCTAAGCCTAAGCCTAAGCCTAAGCCTAAGCCTAAGCCTAAGCCTAAGCCTAAGCCTAAGCCTAAGCCTAAGCCTAAGCCTAAGCCTAAGCCTAAGCCTAAGCCTAAGCCTAAGCCTAAGCCTAAGCCTAAGCCTAAGCCTAAGCCTAAGCCTAAGCCTAAGCCTAAGCCTAAGCCTAAGCCTAAGCCTAAGCCTAAGCCTAAGCCTAAGCCTAAGCCTAAGCCTAAGCCTAAGCCTAAGCCTAAGCCTAAGCCTAAGCCTAAGCCTAAGCCTAAGCCTAAGCCTAAGCCTAAGCCTAAGCCTAAGCCTAAGCCTAAGCCTAAGCCTAAGCCTAAGCCTAAGCCTAAGCCTAAGCCTAAGCCTAAGCCTAAGCCTAAGCCTAAGCCTAAGCCTAAGCCTAAGCCTAAGCCTAAGCCTAAGCCTAAGCCTAAGCCTAAGCCTAAGCCTAAGCCTAAGCCTAAGCCTAAGCCTAAGCCTAAGCCTAAGCCTAAGCCTAAGCCTAAGCCTAAGCCTAAGCCTAAGCCTAAGCCTAAGCCTAAGCCTAAGCCTAAGCCTAAGCCTAAGCCTAAGCCTAAGCCTAAGCCTAAGCCTAAGCCTAAGCCTAAGCCTAAGCCTAAGCCTAAGCCTAAGCCTAAGCCTAAGCCTAAGCCTAAGCCTAAGCCTAAGCCTAAGCCTAAGCCTAAGCCTAAGCCTAAGCCTAAGCCTAAGCCTAAGCCTAAGCCTAAGCCTAAGCCTAAGCCTAAGCCTAAGCCTAAGCCTAAGCCTAAGCCTAAGCCTAAGCCTAAGCCTAAGCCTAAGCCTAAGCCTAAGCCTAAGCCTAAGCCTAAGCCTAAGCCTAAGCCTAAGCCTAAGCCTAAGCCTAAGCCTAAGCCTAAGCCTAAGCCTAAGCCTAAGCCTAAGCCTAAGCCTAAGCCTAAGCCTAAGCCTAAGCCTAAGCCTAAGCCTAAGCCTAAGCCTAAGCCTAAGCCTAAGCCTAAGCCTAAGCCTAAGCCTAAGCCTAAGCCTAAGCCTAAGCCTAAGCCTAAGCCTAAGCCTAAGCCTAAGCCTAAGCCTAAGCCTAAGCCTAAGCCTAAGCCTAAGCCTAAGCCTAAGCCTAAGCCTAAGCCTAAGCCTAAGCCTAAGCCTAAGCCTAAGCCTAAGCCTAAGCCTAAGCCTAAGCCTAAGCCTAAGCCTAAGCCTAAGCCTAAGCCTAAGCCTAAGCCTAAGCCTAAGCCTAAGCCTAAGCCTAAGCCTAAGCCTAAGCCTAAGCCTAAGCCTAAGCCTAAGCCTAAGCCTAAGCCTAAGCCTAAGCCTAAGCCTAAGCCTAAGCCTAAGCCTAAGCCTAAGCCTAAGCCTAAGCCTAAGCCTAAGCCTAAGCCTAAGCCTAAGCCTAAGCCTAAGCCTAAGCCTAAGCCTAAGCCTAAGCCTAAGCCTAAGCCTAAGCCTAAGCCTAAGCCTAAGCCTAAGCCTAAGCCTAAGCCTAAGCCTAAGCCTAAGCCTAAGCCTAAGCCTAAGCCTAAGCCTAAGCCTAAGCCTAAGCCTAAGCCTAAGCCTAAGCCTAAGCCTAAGCCTAAGCCTAAGCCTAAGCCTAAGCCTAAGCCTAAGCCTAAGCCTAAGCCTAAGCCTAAGCCTAAGCCTAAGCCTAAGCCTAAGCCTAAGCCTAAGCCTAAGCCTAAGCCTAAGCCTAAGCCTAAGCCTAAGCCTAAGCCTAAGCCTAAGCCTAAGCCTAAGCCTAAGCCTAAGCCTAAGCCTAAGCCTAAGCCTAAGCCTAAGCCTAAGCCTAAGCCTAAGCCTAAGCCTAAGCCTAAGCCTAAGCCTAAGCCTAAGCCTAAGCCTAAGCCTAAGCCTAAGCCTAAGCCTAAGCCTAAGCCTAAGCCTAAGCCTAAGCCTAAGCCTAAGCCTAAGCCTAAGCCTAAGCCTAAGCCTAAGCCTAAGCCTAAGCCTAAGCCTAAGCCTAAGCCTAAGCCTAAGCCTAAGCCTAAGCCTAAGCCTAAGCCTAAGCCTAAGCCTAAGCCTAAGCCTAAGCCTAAGCCTAAGCCTAAGCCTAAGCCTAAGCCTAAGCCTAAGCCTAAGCCTAAGCCTAAGCCTAAGCCTAAGCCTAAGCCTAAGCCTAAGCCTAAGCCTAAGCCTAAGCCTAAGCCTAAGCCTAAGCCTAAGCCTAAGCCTAAGCCTAAGCCTAAGCCTAAGCCTAAGCCTAAGCCTAAGCCTAAGCCTAAGCCTAAGCCTAAGCCTAAGCCTAAGCCTAAGCCTAAGCCTAAGCCTAAGCCTAAGCCTAAGCCTAAGCCTAAGCCTAAGCCTAAGCCTAAGCCTAAGCCTAAGCCTAAGCCTAAGCCTAAGCCTAAGCCTAAGCCTAAGCCTAAGCCTAAGCCTAAGCCTAAGCCTAAGCCTAAGCCTAAGCCTAAGCCTAAGCCTAAGCCTAAGCCTAAGCCTAAGCCTAAGCCTAAGCCTAAGCCTAAGCCTAAGCCTAAGCCTAAGCCTAAGCCTAAGCCTAAGCCTAAGCCTAAGCCTAAGCCTAAGCCTAAGCCTAAGCCTAAGCCTAAGCCTAAGCCTAAGCCTAAGCCTAAGCCTAAGCCTAAGCCTAAGCCTAAGCCTAAGCCTAAGCCTAAGCCTAAGCCTAAGCCTAAGCCTAAGCCTAAGCCTAAGCCTAAGCCTAAGCCTAAGCCTAAGCCTAAGCCTAAGCCTAAGCCTAAGCCTAAGCCTAAGCCTAAGCCTAAGCCTAAGCCTAAGCCTAAGCCTAAGCCTAAGCCTAAGCCTAAGCCTAAGCCTAAGCCTAAGCCTAAGCCTAAGCCTAAGCCTAAGCCTAAGCCTAAGCCTAAGCCTAAGCCTAAGCCTAAGCCTAAGCCTAAGCCTAAGCCTAAGCCTAAGCCTAAGCCTAAGCCTAAGCCTAAGCCTAAGCCTAAGCCTAAGCCTAAGCCTAAGCCTAAGCCTAAGCCTAAGCCTAAGCCTAAGCCTAAGCCTAAGCCTAAGCCTAAGCCTAAGCCTAAGCCTAAGCCTAAGCCTAAGCCTAAGCCTAAGCCTAAGCCTAAGCCTAAGCCTAAGCCTAAGCCTAAGCCTAAGCCTAAGCCTAAGCCTAAGCCTAAGCCTAAGCCTAAGCCTAAGCCTAAGCCTAAGCCTAAGCCTAAGCCTAAGCCTAAGCCTAAGCCTAAGCCTAAGCCTAAGCCTAAGCCTAAGCCTAAGCCTAAGCCTAAGCCTAAGCCTAAGCCTAAGCCTAAGCCTAAGCCTAAGCCTAAGCCTAAGCCTAAGCCTAAGCCTAAGCCTAAGCCTAAGCCTAAGCCTAAGCCTAAGCCTAAGCCTAAGCCTAAGCCTAAGCCTAAGCCTAAGCCTAAGCCTAAGCCTAAGCCTAAGCCTAAGCCTAAGCCTAAGCCTAAGCCTAAGCCTAAGCCTAAGCCTAAGCCTAAGCCTAAGCCTAAGCCTAAGCCTAAGCCTAAGCCTAAGCCTAAGCCTAAGCCTAAGCCTAAGCCTAAGCCTAAGCCTAAGCCTAAGCCTAAGCCTAAGCCTAAGCCTAAGCCTAAGCCTAAGCCTAAGCCTAAGCCTAAGCCTAAGCCTAAGCCTAAGCCTAAGCCTAAGCCTAAGCCTAAGCCTAAGCCTAAGCCTAAGCCTAAGCCTAAGCCTAAGCCTAAGCCTAAGCCTAAGCCTAAGCCTAAGCCTAAGCCTAAGCCTAAGCCTAAGCCTAAGCCTAAGCCTAAGCCTAAGCCTAAGCCTAAGCCTAAGCCTAAGCCTAAGCCTAAGCCTAAGCCTAAGCCTAAGCCTAAGCCTAAGCCTAAGCCTAAGCCTAAGCCTAAGCCTAAGCCTAAGCCTAAGCCTAAGCCTAAGCCTAAGCCTAAGCCTAAGCCTAAGCCTAAGCCTAAGCCTAAGCCTAAGCCTAAGCCTAAGCCTAAGCCTAAGCCTAAGCCTAAGCCTAAGCCTAAGCCTAAGCCTAAGCCTAAGCCTAAGCCTAAGCCTAAGCCTAAGCCTAAGCCTAAGCCTAAGCCTAAGCCTAAGCCTAAGCCTAAGCCTAAGCCTAAGCCTAAGCCTAAGCCTAAGCCTAAGCCTAAGCCTAAGCCTAAGCCTAAGCCTAAGCCTAAGCCTAAGCCTAAGCCTAAGCCTAAGCCTAAGCCTAAGCCTAAGCCTAAGCCTAAGCCTAAGCCTAAGCCTAAGCCTAAGCCTAAGCCTAAGCCTAAGCCTAAGCCTAAGCCTAAGCCTAAGCCTAAGCCTAAGCCTAAGCCTAAGCCTAAGCCTAAGCCTAAGCCTAAGCCTAAGCCTAAGCCTAAGCCTAAGCCTAAGCCTAAGCCTAAGCCTAAGCCTAAGCCTAAGCCTAAGCCTAAGCCTAAGCCTAAGCCTAAGCCTAAGCCTAAGCCTAAGCCTAAGCCTAAGCCTAAGCCTAAGCCTAAGCCTAAGCCTAAGCCTAAGCCTAAGCCTAAGCCTAAGCCTAAGCCTAAGCCTAAGCCTAAGCCTAAGCCTAAGCCTAAGCCTAAGCCTAAGCCTAAGCCTAAGCCTAAGCCTAAGCCTAAGCCTAAGCCTAAGCCTAAGCCTAAGCCTAAGCCTAAGCCTAAGCCTAAGCCTAAGCCTAAGCCTAAGCCTAAGCCTAAGCCTAAGCCTAAGCCTAAGCCTAAGCCTAAGCCTAAGCCTAAGCCTAAGCCTAAGCCTAAGCCTAAGCCTAAGCCTAAGCCTAAGCCTAAGCCTAAGCCTAAGCCTAAGCCTAAGCCTAAGCCTAAGCCTAAGCCTAAGCCTAAGCCTAAGCCTAAGCCTAAGCCTAAGCCTAAGCCTAAGCCTAAGCCTAAGCCCTAAGCCTAAGCCTAAGCCTAAGCCTAAGCCTAAGCCTAAGCCTAAGCCTAAGCCTAAGCCTAAGCCTAAGCCTAAGCCTAAGCCTAAGCCTAAGCCTAAGCCTAAGCCTAAGCCTAAGCCTAAGCCTAAGCCTAAGCCTAAGCCTAAGCCTAAGCCTAAGCCTAAGCCTAAGCCTAAGCCTAAGCCTAAGCCTAAGCCTAAGCCTAAGCCTAAGCCTAAGCCTAAGCCTAAGCCTAAGCCTAAGCCTAAGCCTAAGCCTAAGCCTAAGCCTAAGCCTAAGCCTAAGCCTAAGCCTAAGCCTAAGCCTAAGCCTAAGCCTAAGCCTAAGCCTAAGCCTAAGCCTAAGCCTAAGCCTAAGCCTAAGCCTAAGCCTAAGCCTAAGCCTAAGCCTAAGCCTAAGCCTAAGCCTAAGCCTAAGCCTAAGCCTAAGCCTAAGCCTAAGCCTAAGCCTAAGCCTAAGCCTAAGCCTAAGCCTAAGCCTAAGCCTAAGCCTAAGCCTAAGCCTAAGCCTAAGCCTAAGCCTAAGCCTAAGCCTAAGCCTAAGCCTAAGCCTAAGCCTAAGCCTAAGCCTAAGCCTAAGCCTAAGCCTAAGCCTAAGCCTAAGCCTAAGCCTAAGCCTAAGCCTAAGCCTAAGCCTAAGCCTAAGCCTAAGCCTAAGCCTAAGCCTAAGCCTAAGCCTAAGCCTAAGCCTAAGCCTAAGCCTAAGCCTAAGCCTAAGCCTAAGCCTAAGCCTAAGCCTAAGCCTAAGCCTAAGCCTAAGCCTAAGCCTAAGCCTAAGCCTAAGCCTAAGCCTAAGCCTAAGCCTAAGCCTAAGCCTAAGCCTAAGCCTAAGCCTAAGCCTAAGCCTAAGCCTAAGCCTAAGCCTAAGCCTAAGCCTAAGCCTAAGCCTAAGCCTAAGCCTAAGCCTAAGCCTAAGCCTAAGCCTAAGCCTAAGCCTAAGCCTAAGCCTAAGCCTAAGCCTAAGCCTAAGCCTAAGCCTAAGCCTAAGCCTAAGCCTAAGCCTAAGCCTAAGCCTAAGCCTAAGCCTAAGCCTAAGCCTAAGCCTAAGCCTAAGCCTAAGCCTAAGCCTAAGCCTAAGCCTAAGCCTAAGCCTAAGCCTAAGCCTAAGCCTAAGCCTAAGCCTAAGCCTAAGCCTAAGCCTAAGCCTAAGCCTAAGCCTAAGCCTAAGCCTAAGCCTAAGCCTAAGCCTAAGCCTAAGCCTAAGCCTAAGCCTAAGCCTAAGCCTAAGCCTAAGCCTAAGCCTAAGCCTAAGCCTAAGCCTAAGCCTAAGCCTAAGCCTAAGCCTAAGCCTAAGCCTAAGCCTAAGCCTAAGCCTAAGCCTAAGCCTAAGCCTAAGCCTAAGCCTAAGCCTAAGCCTAAGCCTAAGCCTAAGCCTAAGCCTAAGCCTAAGCCTAAGCCTAAGCCTAAGCCTAAGCCTAAGCCTAAGCCTAAGCCTAAGCCTAAGCCTAAGCCTAAGCCTAAGCCTAAGCCTAAGCCTAAGCCTAAGCCTAAGCCTAAGCCTAAGCCTAAGCCTAAGCCTAAGCCTAAGCCTAAGCCTAAGCCTAAGCCTAAGCCTAAGCCTAAGCCTAAGCCTAAGCCTAAGCCTAAGCCTAAGCCTAAGCCTAAGCCTAAGCCTAAGCCTAAGCCTAAGCCTAAGCCTAAGCCTAAGCCTAAGCCTAAGCCTAAGCCTAAGCCTAAGCCTAAGCCTAAGCCTAAGCCTAAGCCTAAGCCTAAGCCTAAGCCTAAGCCTAAGCCTAAGCCTAAGCCTAAGCCTAAGCCTAAGCCTAAGCCTAAGCCTAAGCCTAAGCCTAAGCCTAAGCCTAAGCCTAAGCCTAAGCCTAAGCCTAAGCCTAAGCCTAAGCCTAAGCCTAAGCCTAAGCCTAAGCCTAAGCCTAAGCCTAAGCCTAAGCCTAAGCCTAAGCCTAAGCCTAAGCCTAAGCCTAAGCCTAAGCCTAAGCCTAAGCCTAAGCCTAAGCCTAAGCCTAAGCCTAAGCCTAAGCCTAAGCCTAAGCCTAAGCCTAAGCCTAAGCCTAAGCCTAAGCCTAAGCCTAAGCCTAAGCCTAAGCCTAAGCCTAAGCCTAAGCCTAAGCCTAAGCCTAAGCCTAAGCCTAAGCCTAAGCCTAAGCCTAAGCCTAAGCCTAAGCCTAAGCCTAAGCCTAAGCCTAAGCCTAAGCCTAAGCCTAAGCCTAAGCCTAAGCCTAAGCCTAAGCCTAAGCCTAAGCCTAAGCCTAAGCCTAAGCCTAAGCCTAAGCCTAAGCCTAAGCCTAAGCCTAAGCCTAAGCCTAAGCCTAAGCCTAAGCCTAAGCCTAAGCCTAAGCCTAAGCCTAAGCCTAAGCCTAAGCCTAAGCCTAAGCCTAAGCCTAAGCCTAAGCCTAAGCCTAAGCCTAAGCCTAAGCCTAAGCCTAAGCCTAAGCCTAAGCCTAAGCCTAAGCCTAAGCCTAAGCCTAAGCCTAAGCCTAAGCCTAAGCCTAAGCCTAAGCCTAAGCCTAAGCCTAAGCCTAAGCCTAAGCCTAAGCCTAAGCCTAAGCCTAAGCCTAAGCCTAAGCCTAAGCCTAAGCCTAAGCCTAAGCCTAAGCCTAAGCCTAAGCCTAAGCCTAAGCCTAAGCCTAAGCCTAAGCCTAAGCCTAAGCCTAAGCCTAAGCCTAAGCCTAAGCCTAAGCCTAAGCCTAAGCCTAAGCCTAAGCCTAAGCCTAAGCCTAAGCCTAAGCCTAAGCCTAAGCCTAAGCCTAAGCCTAAGCCTAAGCCTAAGCCTAAGCCTAAGCCTAAGCCTAAGCCTAAGCCTAAGCCTAAGCCTAAGCCTAAGCCTAAGCCTAAGCCTAAGCCTAAGCCTAAGCCTAAGCCTAAGCCTAAGCCTAAGCCTAAGCCTAAGCCTAAGCCTAAGCCTAAGCCTAAGCCTAAGCCTAAGCCTAAGCCTAAGCCTAAGCCTAAGCCTAAGCCTAAGCCTAAGCCTAAGCCTAAGCCTAAGCCTAAGCCTAAGCCTAAGCCTAAGCCTAAGCCTAAGCCTAAGCCTAAGCCTAAGCCTAAGCCTAAGCCTAAGCCTAAGCCTAAGCCTAAGCCTAAGCCTAAGCCTAAGCCTAAGCCTAAGCCTAAGCCTAAGCCTAAGCCTAAGCCTAAGCCTAAGCCTAAGCCTAAGCCTAAGCCTAAGCCTAAGCCTAAGCCTAAGCCTAAGCCTAAGCCTAAGCCTAAGCCTAAGCCTAAGCCTAAGCCTAAGCCTAAGCCTAAGCCTAAGCCTAAGCCTAAGCCTAAGCCTAAGCCTAAGCCTAAGCCTAAGCCTAAGCCTAAGCCTAAGCCTAAGCCTAAGCCTAAGCCTAAGCCTAAGCCTAAGCCTAAGCCTAAGCCTAAGCCTAAGCCTAAGCCTAAGCCTAAGCCTAAGCCTAAGCCTAAGCCTAAGCCTAAGCCTAAGCCTAAGCCTAAGCCTAAGCCTAAGCCTAAGCCTAAGCCTAAGCCTAAGCCTAAGCCTAAGCCTAAGCCTAAGCCTAAGCCTAAGCCTAAGCCTAAGCCTAAGCCTAAGCCTAAGCCTAAGCCTAAGCCTAAGCCTAAGCCTAAGCCTAAGCCTAAGCCTAAGCCTAAGCCTAAGCCTAAGCCTAAGCCTAAGCCTAAGCCTAAGCCTAAGCCTAAGCCTAAGCCTAAGCCTAAGCCTAAGCCTAAGCCTAAGCCTAAGCCTAAGCCTAAGCCTAAGCCTAAGCCTAAGCCTAAGCCTAAGCCTAAGCCTAAGCCTAAGCCTAAGCCTAAGCCTAAGCCTAAGCCTAAGCCTAAGCCTAAGCCTAAGCCTAAGCCTAAGCCTAAGCCTAAGCCTAAGCCTAAGCCTAAGCCTAAGCCTAAGCCTAAGCCTAAGCCTAAGCCTAAGCCTAAGCCTAAGCCTAAGCCTAAGCCTAAGCCTAAGCCTAAGCCTAAGCCTAAGCCTAAGCCTAAGCCTAAGCCTAAGCCTAAGCCTAAGCCTAAGCCTAAGCCTAAGCCTAAGCCTAAGCCTAAGCCTAAGCCTAAGCCTAAGCCTAAGCCTAAGCCTAAGCCTAAGCCTAAGCCTAAGCCTAAGCCTAAGCCTAAGCCTAAGCCTAAGCCTAAGCCTAAGCCTAAGCCTAAGCCTAAGCCTAAGCCTAAGCCTAAGCCTAAGCCTAAGCCTAAGCCTAAGCCTAAGCCTAAGCCTAAGCCTAAGCCTAAGCCTAAGCCTAAGCCTAAGCCTAAGCCTAAGCCTAAGCCTAAGCCTAAGCCTAAGCCTAAGCCTAAGCCTAAGCCTAAGCCTAAGCCTAAGCCTAAGCCTAAGCCTAAGCCTAAGCCTAAGCCTAAGCCTAAGCCTAAGCCTAAGCCTAAGCCTAAGCCTAAGCCTAAGCCTAAGCCTAAGCCTAAGCCTAAGCCTAAGCCTAAGCCTAAGCCTAAGCCTAAGCCTAAGCCTAAGCCTAAGCCTAAGCCTAAGCCTAAGCCTAAGCCTAAGCCTAAGCCTAAGCCTAAGCCTAAGCCTAAGCCTAAGCCTAAGCCTAAGCCTAAGCCTAAGCCTAAGCCTAAGCCTAAGCCTAAGCCTAAGCCTAAGCCTAAGCCTAAGCCTAAGCCTAAGCCTAAGCCTAAGCCTAAGCCTAAGCCTAAGCCTAAGCCTAAGCCTAAGCCTAAGCCTAAGCCTAAGCCTAAGCCTAAGCCTAAGCCTAAGCCTAAGCCTAAGCCTAAGCCTAAGCCTAAGCCTAAGCCTAAGCCTAAGCCTAAGCCTAAGCCTAAGCCTAAGCCTAAGCCTAAGCCCTAAGCCTAAGCCTAAGCCTAAGCCTAAGCCTAAGCCTAAGCCTAAGCCTAAGCCTAAGCCTAAGCCTAAGCCTAAGCCTAAGCCTAAGCCTAAGCCTAAGCCTAAGCCTAAGCCTAAGCCTAAGCCTAAGCCTAAGCCTAAGCCTAAGCCTAAGCCTAAGCCTAAGCCTAAGCCTAAGCCTAAGCCTAAGCCTAAGCCTAAGCCTAAGCCTAAGCCTAAGCCTAAGCCTAAGCCTAAGCCTAAGCCTAAGCCTAAGCCTAAGCCTAAGCCTAAGCCTAAGCCTAAGCCTAAGCCTAAGCCTAAGCCTAAGCCTAAGCCTAAGCCTAAGCCTAAGCCTAAGCCTAAGCCTAAGCCTAAGCCTAAGCCTAAGCCTAAGCCTAAGCCTAAGCCTAAGCCTAAGCCTAAGCCTAAGCCTAAGCCTAAGCCTAAGCCTAAGCCTAAGCCTAAGCCTAAGCCTAAGCCTAAGCCTAAGCCTAAGCCTAAGCCTAAGCCTAAGCCTAAGCCTAAGCCTAAGCCTAAGCCTAAGCCTAAGCCTAAGCCTAAGCCTAAGCCTAAGCCTAAGCCTAAGCCTAAGCCTAAGCCTAAGCCTAAGCCTAAGCCTAAGCCTAAGCCTAAGCCTAAGCCTAAGCCTA
The DNA here is from genome assembly GCA_037389465.1 of Baylisascaris procyonis. NCBI lineage: Eukaryota > Metazoa > Nematoda > Chromadorea > Rhabditida > Ascarididae > Baylisascaris > Baylisascaris procyonis. The sequence goes on from JAZARR010000153.1 coordinate 46,751, forward strand.
AGCCTAAGCCTAAGCCTAAGCCTAAGCCTAAGCCTAAGCCTAAGCCTAAGCCTAAGCCTAAGCCTAAGCCTAAGCCTAAGCCTAAGCCTAAGCCTAAGCCTAAGCCTAAGCCTAAGCCTAAGCCTAAGCCTAAGCCTAAGCCTAAGCCTAAGCCTAAGCCTAAGCCTAAGCCTAAGCCTAAGCCTAAGCCTAAGCCTAAGCCTAAGCCTAAGCCTAAGCCTAAGCCTAAGCCTAAGCCTAAGCCTAAGCCTAAGCCTAAGCCTAAGCCTAAGCCTAAGCCTAAGCCTAAGCCTAAGCCTAAGCCTAAGCCTAAGCCTAAGCCTAAGCCTAAGCCTAAGCCTAAGCCTAAGCCTAAGCCTAAGCCTAAGCCTAAGCCTAAGCCTAAGCCTAAGCCTAAGCCTAAGCCTAAGCCTAAGCCTAAGCCTAAGCCTAAGCCTAAGCCTAAGCCTAAGCCTAAGCCTAAGCCTAAGCCTAAGCCTAAGCCTAAGCCTAAGCCTAAGCCTAAGCCTAAGCCTAAGCCTAAGCCTAAGCCTAAGCCTAAGCCTAAGCCTAAGCCTAAGCCTAAGCCTAAGCCTAAGCCTAAGCCTAAGCCTAAGCCTAAGCCTAAGCCTAAGCCTAAGCCTAAGCCTAAGCCTAAGCCTAAGCCTAAGCCTAAGCCTAAGCCTAAGCCTAAGCCTAAGCCTAAGCCTAAGCCTAAGCCTAAGCCTAAGCCTAAGCCTAAGCCTAAGCCTAAGCCTAAGCCTAAGCCTAAGCCTAAGCCTAAGCCTAAGCCTAAGCCTAAGCCTAAGCCTAAGCCTAAGCCTAAGCCTAAGCCTAAGCCTAAGCCTAAGCCTAAGCCTAAGCCTAAGCCTAAGCCTAAGCCTAAGCCTAAGCCTAAGCCTAAGCCTAAGCCTAAGCCTAAGCCTAAGCCTAAGCCTAAGCCTAAGCCTAAGCCTAAGCCTAAGCCTAAGCCTAAGCCTAAGCCTAAGCCTAAGCCTAAGCCTAAGCCTAAGCCTAAGCCTAAGCCTAAGCCTAAGCCTAAGCCTAAGCCTAAGCCTAAGCCTAAGCCTAAGCCTAAGCCTAAGCCTAAGCCTAAGCCTAAGCCTAAGCCTAAGCCTAAGCCTAAGCCTAAGCCTAAGCCTAAGCCTAAGCCTAAGCCTAAGCCTAAGCCTAAGCCTAAGCCTAAGCCTAAGCCTAAGCCTAAGCCTAAGCCTAAGCCTAAGCCTAAGCCTAAGCCTAAGCCTAAGCCTAAGCCTAAGCCTAAGCCTAAGCCTAAGCCTAAGCCTAAGCCTAAGCCTAAGCCTAAGCCTAAGCCTAAGCCTAAGCCTAAGCCTAAGCCTAAGCCTAAGCCTAAGCCTAAGCCTAAGCCTAAGCCTAAGCCTAAGCCTAAGCCTAAGCCTAAGCCTAAGCCTAAGCCTAAGCCTAAGCCTAAGCCTAAGCCTAAGCCTAAGCCTAAGCCTAAGCCTAAGCCTAAGCCTAAGCCTAAGCCTAAGCCTAAGCCTAAGCCTAAGCCTAAGCCTAAGCCTAAGCCTAAGCCTAAGCCTAAGCCTAAGCCTAAGCCTAAGCCTAAGCCTAAGCCTAAGCCTAAGCCTAAGCCTAAGCCTAAGCCTAAGCCTAAGCCTAAGCCTAAGCCTAAGCCTAAGCCTAAGCCTAAGCCTAAGCCTAAGCCTAAGCCTAAGCCTAAGCCTAAGCCTAAGCCTAAGCCTAAGCCTAAGCCTAAGCCTAAGCCTAAGCCTAAGCCTAAGCCTAAGCCTAAGCCTAAGCCTAAGCCTAAGCCTAAGCCTAAGCCTAAGCCTAAGCCTAAGCCTAAGCCTAAGCCTAAGCCTAAGCCTAAGCCTAAGCCTAAGCCTAAGCCTAAGCCTAAGCCTAAGCCTAAGCCTAAGCCTAAGCCTAAGCCTAAGCCTAAGCCTAAGCCTAAGCCTAAGCCTAAGCCTAAGCCTAAGCCTAAGCCTAAGCCTAAGCCTAAGCCTAAGCCTAAGCCTAAGCCTAAGCCTAAGCCTAAGCCTAAGCCTAAGCCTAAGCCTAAGCCTAAGCCTAAGCCTAAGCCTAAGCCTAAGCCTAAGCCTAAGCCTAAGCCTAAGCCTAAGCCTAAGCCTAAGCCTAAGCCTAAGCCTAAGCCTAAGCCTAAGCCTAAGCCTAAGCCTAAGCCTAAGCCTAAGCCTAAGCCTAAGCCTAAGCCTAAGCCTAAGCCTAAGCCTAAGCCTAAGCCTAAGCCTAAGCCTAAGCCTAAGCCTAAGCCTAAGCCTAAGCCTAAGCCTAAGCCTAAGCCTAAGCCTAAGCCTAAGCCTAAGCCTAAGCCTAAGCCTAAGCCTAAGCCTAAGCCTAAGCCTAAGCCTAAGCCTAAGCCTAAGCCTAAGCCTAAGCCTAAGCCTAAGCCTAAGCCTAAGCCTAAGCCTAAGCCTAAGCCTAAGCCTAAGCCTAAGCCTAAGCCTAAGCCTAAGCCTAAGCCTAAGCCTAAGCCTAAGCCTAAGCCTAAGCCTAAGCCTAAGCCTAAGCCTAAGCCTAAGCCTAAGCCTAAGCCTAAGCCTAAGCCTAAGCCTAAGCCTAAGCCTAAGCCTAAGCCTAAGCCTAAGCCTAAGCCTAAGCCTAAGCCTAAGCCTAAGCCTAAGCCTAAGCCTAAGCCTAAGCCTAAGCCTAAGCCTAAGCCTAAGCCTAAGCCTAAGCCTAAGCCTAAGCCTAAGCCTAAGCCTAAGCCTAAGCCTAAGCCTAAGCCTAAGCCTAAGCCTAAGCCTAAGCCTAAGCCTAAGCCTAAGCCTAAGCCTAAGCCTAAGCCTAAGCCTAAGCCTAAGCCTAAGCCTAAGCCTAAGCCTAAGCCTAAGCCTAAGCCTAAGCCTAAGCCTAAGCCTAAGCCTAAGCCTAAGCCTAAGCCTAAGCCTAAGCCTAAGCCTAAGCCTAAGCCTAAGCCTAAGCCTAAGCCTAAGCCTAAGCCTAAGCCTAAGCCTAAGCCTAAGCCTAAGCCTAAGCCTAAGCCCTAAGCCTAAGCCTAAGCCTAAGCCTAAGCCTAAGCCTAAGCCTAAGCCTAAGCCTAAGCCTAAGCCTAAGCCTAAGCCTAAGCCTAAGCCTAAGCCTAAGCCTAAGCCTAAGCCTAAGCCTAAGCCTAAGCCTAAGCCTAAGCCTAAGCCTAAGCCTAAGCCTAAGCCTAAGCCTAAGCCTAAGCCTAAGCCTAAGCCTAAGCCTAAGCCTAAGCCTAAGCCTAAGCCTAAGCCTAAGCCTAAGCCTAAGCCTAAGCCTAAGCCTAAGCCTAAGCCTAAGCCTAAGCCTAAGCCTAAGCCTAAGCCTAAGCCTAAGCCTAAGCCTAAGCCTAAGCCTAAGCCTAAGCCTAAGCCTAAGCCTAAGCCTAAGCCTAAGCCTAAGCCTAAGCCTAAGCCTAAGCCTAAGCCTAAGCCTAAGCCTAAGCCTAAGCCTAAGCCTAAGCCTAAGCCTAAGCCTAAGCCTAAGCCTAAGCCTAAGCCTAAGCCTAAGCCTAAGCCTAAGCCTAAGCCTAAGCCTAAGCCTAAGCCTAAGCCTAAGCCTAAGCCTAAGCCTAAGCCTAAGCCTAAGCCTAAGCCTAAGCCTAAGCCTAAGCCTAAGCCTAAGCCTAAGCCTAAGCCTAAGCCTAAGCCTAAGCCTAAGCCTAAGCCTAAGCCTAAGCCTAAGCCTAAGCCTAAGCCTAAGCCTAAGCCTAAGCCTAAGCCTAAGCCTAAGCCTAAGCCTAAGCCTAAGCCTAAGCCTAAGCCTAAGCCTAAGCCTAAGCCTAAGCCTAAGCCTAAGCCTAAGCCTAAGCCTAAGCCTAAGCCTAAGCCTAAGCCTAAGCCTAAGCCTAAGCCTAAGCCTAAGCCTAAGCCTAAGCCTAAGCCTAAGCCTAAGCCTAAGCCTAAGCCTAAGCCTAAGCCTAAGCCTAAGCCTAAGCCTAAGCCTAAGCCTAAGCCTAAGCCTAAGCCTAAGCCTAAGCCTAAGCCTAAGCCTAAGCCTAAGCCTAAGCCTAAGCCTAAGCCTAAGCCTAAGCCTAAGCCTAAGCCTAAGCCTAAGCCTAAGCCTAAGCCTAAGCCTAAGCCTAAGCCTAAGCCTAAGCCTAAGCCTAAGCCTAAGCCTAAGCCTAAGCCTAAGCCTAAGCCTAAGCCTAAGCCTAAGCCTAAGCCTAAGCCTAAGCCTAAGCCTAAGCCTAAGCCTAAGCCTAAGCCTAAGCCTAAGCCTAAGCCTAAGCCTAAGCCTAAGCCTAAGCCTAAGCCTAAGCCTAAGCCTAAGCCTAAGCCTAAGCCTAAGCCTAAGCCTAAGCCTAAGCCTAAGCCTAAGCCTAAGCCTAAGCCTAAGCCTAAGCCTAAGCCTAAGCCTAAGCCTAAGCCTAAGCCTAAGCCTAAGCCTAAGCCTAAGCCTAAGCCTAAGCCTAAGCCTAAGCCTAAGCCTAAGCCTAAGCCTAAGCCTAAGCCTAAGCCTAAGCCTAAGCCTAAGCCTAAGCCTAAGCCTAAGCCTAAGCCTAAGCCTAAGCCTAAGCCTAAGCCTAAGCCTAAGCCTAAGCCTAAGCCTAAGCCTAAGCCTAAGCCTAAGCCTAAGCCTAAGCCTAAGCCTAAGCCTAAGCCTAAGCCTAAGCCTAAGCCTAAGCCTAAGCCTAAGCCTAAGCCTAAGCCTAAGCCTAAGCCTAAGCCTAAGCCTAAGCCTAAGCCTAAGCCTAAGCCTAAGCCTAAGCCTAAGCCTAAGCCTAAGCCTAAGCCTAAGCCTAAGCCTAAGCCTAAGCCTAAGCCTAAGCCTAAGCCTAAGCCTAAGCCTAAGCCTAAGCCTAAGCCTAAGCCTAAGCCTAAGCCTAAGCCTAAGCCTAAGCCTAAGCCTAAGCCTAAGCCTAAGCCTAAGCCTAAGCCTAAGCCTAAGCCTAAGCCTAAGCCTAAGCCTAAGCCTAAGCCTAAGCCTAAGCCTAAGCCTAAGCCTAAGCCTAAGCCTAAGCCTAAGCCTAAGCCTAAGCCTAAGCCTAAGCCTAAGCCTAAGCCTAAGCCTAAGCCTAAGCCTAAGCCTAAGCCTAAGCCTAAGCCTAAGCCTAAGCCTAAGCCTAAGCCTAAGCCTAAGCCTAAGCCTAAGCCTAAGCCTAAGCCTAAGCCTAAGCCTAAGCCTAAGCCTAAGCCTAAGCCTAAGCCTAAGCCTAAGCCTAAGCCTAAGCCTAAGCCTAAGCCTAAGCCTAAGCCTAAGCCTAAGCCTAAGCCTAAGCCTAAGCCTAAGCCTAAGCCTAAGCCTAAGCCTAAGCCTAAGCCTAAGCCTAAGCCTAAGCCTAAGCCTAAGCCTAAGCCTAAGCCTAAGCCTAAGCCTAAGCCTAAGCCTAAGCCTAAGCCTAAGCCTAAGCCTAAGCCTAAGCCTAAGCCTAAGCCTAAGCCTAAGCCTAAGCCTAAGCCTAAGCCTAAGCCTAAGCCTAAGCCTAAGCCTAAGCCTAAGCCTAAGCCTAAGCCTAAGCCTAAGCCTAAGCCTAAGCCTAAGCCTAAGCCTAAGCCTAAGCCTAAGCCTAAGCCTAAGCCTAAGCCTAAGCCTAAGCCTAAGCCTAAGCCTAAGCCTAAGCCTAAGCCTAAGCCTAAGCCTAAGCCTAAGCCTAAGCCTAAGCCTAAGCCTAAGCCTAAGCCTAAGCCTAAGCCTAAGCCTAAGCCTAAGCCTAAGCCTAAGCCTAAGCCTAAGCCTAAGCCTAAGCCTAAGCCTAAGCCTAAGCCTAAGCCTAAGCCTAAGCCTAAGCCTAAGCCTAAGCCTAAGCCTAAGCCTAAGCCTAAGCCTAAGCCTAAGCCTAAGCCTAAGCCTAAGCCTAAGCCTAAGCCTAAGCCTAAGCCTAAGCCTAAGCCTAAGCCTAAGCCTAAGCCTAAGCCTAAGCCTAAGCCTAAGCCTAAGCCTAAGCCTAAGCCTAAGCCTAAGCCTAAGCCTAAGCCTAAGCCTAAGCCTAAGCCTAAGCCTAAGCCTAAGCCTAAGCCTAAGCCTAAGCCTAAGCCTAAGCCTAAGCCTAAGCCTAAGCCTAAGCCTAAGCCTAAGCCTAAGCCTAAGCCTAAGCCTAAGCCTAAGCCTAAGCCTAAGCCTAAGCCTAAGCCTAAGCCTAAGCCTAAGCCTAAGCCTAAGCCTAAGCCTAAGCCTAAGCCTAAGCCTAAGCCTAAGCCTAAGCCTAAGCCTAAGCCTAAGCCTAAGCCTAAGCCTAAGCCTAAGCCTAAGCCTAAGCCTAAGCCTAAGCCTAAGCCTAAGCCTAAGCCTAAGCCTAAGCCTAAGCCTAAGCCTAAGCCTAAGCCTAAGCCTAAGCCTAAGCCTAAGCCTAAGCCTAAGCCTAAGCCTAAGCCTAAGCCTAAGCCTAAGCCTAAGCCTAAGCCTAAGCCTAAGCCTAAGCCTAAGCCTAAGCCTAAGCCTAAGCCTAAGCCTAAGCCTAAGCCTAAGCCTAAGCCTAAGCCTAAGCCTAAGCCTAAGCCTAAGCCTAAGCCTAAGCCTAAGCCTAAGCCTAAGCCTAAGCCTAAGCCTAAGCCTAAGCCTAAGCCTAAGCCTAAGCCTAAGCCTAAGCCTAAGCCTAAGCCTAAGCCTAAGCCTAAGCCTAAGCCTAAGCCTAAGCCTAAGCCTAAGCCTAAGCCTAAGCCTAAGCCTAAGCCTAAGCCTAAGCCTAAGCCTAAGCCTAAGCCTAAGCCTAAGCCTAAGCCTAAGCCTAAGCCTAAGCCTAAGCCTAAGCCTAAGCCTAAGCCTAAGCCTAAGCCTAAGCCTAAGCCTAAGCCTAAGCCTAAGCCTAAGCCTAAGCCTAAGCCTAAGCCTAAGCCTAAGCCTAAGCCTAAGCCTAAGCCTAAGCCTAAGCCTAAGCCTAAGCCTAAGCCTAAGCCTAAGCCTAAGCCTAAGCCTAAGCCTAAGCCTAAGCCTAAGCCTAAGCCTAAGCCTAAGCCTAAGCCTAAGCCTAAGCCTAAGCCTAAGCCTAAGCCTAAGCCTAAGCCTAAGCCTAAGCCTAAGCCTAAGCCTAAGCCTAAGCCTAAGCCTAAGCCTAAGCCTAAGCCTAAGCCTAAGCCTAAGCCTAAGCCTAAGCCTAAGCCTAAGCCTAAGCCTAAGCCTAAGCCTAAGCCTAAGCCTAAGCCTAAGCCTAAGCCTAAGCCTAAGCCTAAGCCTAAGCCTAAGCCTAAGCCTAAGCCTAAGCCTAAGCCTAAGCCTAAGCCTAAGCCTAAGCCTAAGCCTAAGCCTAAGCCTAAGCCTAAGCCTAAGCCTAAGCCTAAGCCTAAGCCTAAGCCTAAGCCTAAGCCTAAGCCTAAGCCTAAGCCTAAGCCTAAGCCTAAGCCTAAGCCTAAGCCTAAGCCTAAGCCTAAGCCTAAGCCTAAGCCTAAGCCTAAGCCTAAGCCTAAGCCTAAGCCTAAGCCTAAGCCTAAGCCTAAGCCTAAGCCTAAGCCTAAGCCTAAGCCTAAGCCTAAGCCTAAGCCTAAGCCTAAGCCTAAGCCTAAGCCTAAGCCTAAGCCTAAGCCTAAGCCTAAGCCTAAGCCTAAGCCTAAGCCTAAGCCTAAGCCTAAGCCTAAGCCTAAGCCTAAGCCTAAGCCTAAGCCTAAGCCTAAGCCTAAGCCTAAGCCTAAGCCTAAGCCTAAGCCTAAGCCTAAGCCTAAGCCTAAGCCTAAGCCTAAGCCTAAGCCTAAGCCTAAGCCTAAGCCTAAGCCTAAGCCTAAGCCTAAGCCTAAGCCTAAGCCTAAGCCTAAGCCTAAGCCTAAGCCTAAGCCTAAGCCTAAGCCTAAGCCTAAGCCTAAGCCTAAGCCTAAGCCTAAGCCTAAGCCTAAGCCTAAGCCTAAGCCTAAGCCTAAGCCTAAGCCTAAGCCTAAGCCTAAGCCTAAGCCTAAGCCTAAGCCTAAGCCTAAGCCTAAGCCTAAGCCTAAGCCTAAGCCTAAGCCTAAGCCTAAGCCTAAGCCTAAGCCTAAGCCTAAGCCTAAGCCTAAGCCTAAGCCTAAGCCTAAGCCTAAGCCTAAGCCTAAGCCTAAGCCTAAGCCTAAGCCTAAGCCTAAGCCTAAGCCTAAGCCTAAGCCTAAGCCTAAGCCTAAGCCTAAGCCTAAGCCTAAGCCTAAGCCTAAGCCTAAGCCTAAGCCTAAGCCTAAGCCTAAGCCTAAGCCTAAGCCTAAGCCTAAGCCTAAGCCTAAGCCTAAGCCTAAGCCTAAGCCTAAGCCTAAGCCTAAGCCTAAGCCTAAGCCTAAGCCTAAGCCTAAGCCTAAGCCTAAGCCTAAGCCTAAGCCTAAGCCTAAGCCTAAGCCTAAGCCTAAGCCTAAGCCTAAGCCTAAGCCTAAGCCTAAGCCTAAGCCTAAGCCTAAGCCTAAGCCTAAGCCTAAGCCTAAGCCTAAGCCTAAGCCTAAGCCTAAGCCTAAGCCTAAGCCTAAGCCTAAGCCTAAGCCTAAGCCTAAGCCTAAGCCTAAGCCTAAGCCTAAGCCTAAGCCTAAGCCTAAGCCTAAGCCTAAGCCTAAGCCTAAGCCTAAGCCTAAGCCTAAGCCTAAGCCTAAGCCTAAGCCTAAGCCTAAGCCTAAGCCTAAGCCTAAGCCTAAGCCTAAGCCTAAGCCTAAGCCTAAGCCTAAGCCTAAGCCTAAGCCTAAGCCTAAGCCTAAGCCTAAGCCTAAGCCTAAGCCTAAGCCTAAGCCTAAGCCTAAGCCTAAGCCTAAGCCTAAGCCTAAGCCTAAGCCTAAGCCTAAGCCTAAGCCTAAGCCTAAGCCTAAGCCTAAGCCTAAGCCTAAGCCTAAGCCTAAGCCTAAGCCTAAGCCTAAGCCTAAGCCTAAGCCTAAGCCTAAGCCTAAGCCTAAGCCTAAGCCTAAGCCTAAGCCTAAGCCTAAGCCTAAGCCTAAGCCTAAGCCTAAGCCTAAGCCTAAGCCTAAGCCTAAGCCTAAGCCTAAGCCTAAGCCTAAGCCTAAGCCTAAGCCTAAGCCTAAGCCTAAGCCTAAGCCTAAGCCTAAGCCTAAGCCTAAGCCTAAGCCTAAGCCTAAGCCTAAGCCTAAGCCTAAGCCTAAGCCTAAGCCTAAGCCTAAGCCTAAGCCTAAGCCTAAGCCTAAGCCTAAGCCTAAGCCTAAGCCTAAGCCTAAGCCTAAGCCTAAGCCTAAGCCTAAGCCTAAGCCTAAGCCTAAGCCTAAGCCTAAGCCTAAGCCTAAGCCTAAGCCTAAGCCTAAGCCTAAGCCTAAGCCTAAGCCTAAGCCTAAGCCTAAGCCTAAGCCTAAGCCTAAGCCTAAGCCTAAGCCTAAGCCTAAGCCTAAGCCTAAGCCTAAGCCTAAGCCTAAGCCTAAGCCTAAGCCTAAGCCTAAGCCTAAGCCTAAGCCTAAGCCTAAGCCTAAGCCTAAGCCTAAGCCTAAGCCTAAGCCTAAGCCTAAGCCTAAGCCTAAGCCTAAGCCTAAGCCTAAGCCTAAGCCTAAGCCTAAGCCTAAGCCTAAGCCTAAGCCTAAGCCTAAGCCTAAGCCTAAGCCTAAGCCTAAGCCTAAGCCTAAGCCTAAGCCTAAGCCTAAGCCTAAGCCTAAGCCTAAGCCTAAGCCTAAGCCTAAGCCTAAGCCTAAGCCTAAGCCTAAGCCTAAGCCTAAGCCTAAGCCTAAGCCTAAGCCTAAGCCTAAGCCTAAGCCTAAGCCTAAGCCTAAGCCTAAGCCTAAGCCTAAGCCTAAGCCTAAGCCTAAGCCTAAGCCTAAGCCTAAGCCTAAGCCTAAGCCTAAGCCTAAGCCTAAGCCTAAGCCTAAGCCTAAGCCTAAGCCTAAGCCTAAGCCTAAGCCTAAGCCTAAGCCTAAGCCTAAGCCTAAGCCTAAGCCTAAGCCTAAGCCTAAGCCTAAGCCTAAGCCTAAGCCTAAGCCTAAGCCTAAGCCTAAGCCTAAGCCTAAGCCTAAGCCTAAGCCTAAGCCTAAGCCTAAGCCTAAGCCTAAGCCTAAGCCTAAGCCTAAGCCTAAGCCTAAGCCTAAGCCTAAGCCTAAGCCTAAGCCTAAGCCTAAGCCTAAGCCTAAGCCTAAGCCTAAGCCTAAGCCTAAGCCTAAGCCTAAGCCTAAGCCTAAGCCTAAGCCTAAGCCTAAGCCTAAGCCTAAGCCTAAGCCTAAGCCTAAGCCTAAGCCTAAGCCTAAGCCTAAGCCTAAGCCTAAGCCTAAGCCTAAGCCTAAGCCTAAGCCTAAGCCTAAGCCTAAGCCTAAGCCTAAGCCTAAGCCTAAGCCTAAGCCTAAGCCTAAGCCTAAGCCTAAGCCTAAGCCTAAGCCTAAGCCTAAGCCTAAGCCTAAGCCTAAGCCTAAGCCTAAGCCTAAGCCTAAGCCTAAGCCTAAGCCTAAGCCTAAGCCTAAGCCTAAGCCTAAGCCTAAGCCTAAGCCTAAGCCTAAGCCTAAGCCTAAGCCTAAGCCTAAGCCTAAGCCTAAGCCTAAGCCTAAGCCTAAGCCTAAGCCTAAGCCTAAGCCTAAGCCTAAGCCTAAGCCTAAGCCTAAGCCTAAGCCTAAGCCTAAGCCTAAGCCTAAGCCTAAGCCTAAGCCTAAGCCTAAGCCTAAGCCTAAGCCTAAGCCTAAGCCTAAGCCTAAGCCTAAGCCTAAGCCTAAGCCTAAGCCTAAGCCTAAGCCTAAGCCTAAGCCTAAGCCTAAGCCTAAGCCTAAGCCTAAGCCTAAGCCTAAGCCTAAGCCTAAGCCTAAGCCTAAGCCTAAGCCTAAGCCTAAGCCTAAGCCTAAGCCTAAGCCTAAGCCTAAGCCTAAGCCTAAGCCTAAGCCTAAGCCTAAGCCTAAGCCTAAGCCTAAGCCTAAGCCTAAGCCTAAGCCTAAGCCTAAGCCTAAGCCTAAGCCTAAGCCTAAGCCTAAGCCTAAGCCTAAGCCTAAGCCTAAGCCTAAGCCTAAGCCTAAGCCTAAGCCTAAGCCTAAGCCTAAGCCTAAGCCTAAGCCTAAGCCTAAGCCTGAGCCTAAGCCTAAGCCTAAGCCTAAGCCTAAGCCTAAGCCTAAGCCTAAGCCTAAGCCTAAGCCTAAGCCTAAGCCTAAGCCTAAGCCTAAGCCTAAGCCTAAGCCTAAGCCTAAGCCTAAGCCTAAGCCTAAGCCTAAGCCTAAGCCTAAGCCTAAGCCTAAGCCTAAGCCTAAGCCTAAGCCTAAGCCTAAGCCTAAGCCTAAGCCTAAGCCTAAGCCTAAGCCTAAGCCTAAGCCTAAGCCTAAGCCTAAGCCTAAGCCTAAGCCTAAGCCTAAGCCTAAGCCTAAGCCTAAGCCTAAGCCTAAGCCTAAGCCTAAGCCTAAGCCTAAGCCTAAGCCTAAGCCTAAGCCTAAGCCTAAGCCTAAGCCTAAGCCTAAGCCTAAGCCTAAGCCTAAGCCTAAGCCTAAGCCTAAGCCTAAGCCTAAGCCTAAGCCTAAGCCTAAGCCTAAGCCTAAGCCTAAGCCTAAGCCTAAGCCTAAGCCTAAGCCTAAGCCTAAGCCTAAGCCTAAGCCTAAGCCTAAGCCTAAGCCTAAGCCTAAGCCTAAGCCTAAGCCTAAGCCTAAGCCTAAGCCTAAGCCTAAGCCTAAGCCTAAGCCTAAGCCTAAGCCTAAGCCTAAGCCTAAGCCTAAGCCTAAGCCTAAGCCTAAGCCTAAGCCTAAGCCTAAGCCTAAGCCTAAGCCTAAGCCTAAGCCTAAGCCTAAGCCTAAGCCTAAGCCTAAGCCTAAGCCTAAGCCTAAGCCTAAGCCTAAGCCTAAGCCTAAGCCTAAGCCTAAGCCTAAGCCTAAGCCTAAGCCTAAGCCTAAGCCTAAGCCTAAGCCTAAGCCTAAGCCTAAGCCTAAGCCTAAGCCTAAGCCTAAGCCTAAGCCTAAGCCTAAGCCTAAGCCTAAGCCTAAGCCTAAGCCTAAGCCTAAGCCTAAGCCTAAGCCTAAGCCTAAGCCTAAGCCTAAGCCTAAGCCTAAGCCTAAGCCTAAGCCTAAGCCTAAGCCTAAGCCTAAGCCTAAGCCTAAGCCTAAGCCTAAGCCTAAGCCTAAGCCTAAGCCTAAGCCTAAGCCTAAGCCTAAGCCTAAGCCTAAGCCTAAGCCTAAGCCTAAGCCTAAGCCTAAGCCTAAGCCTAAGCCTAAGCCTAAGCCTAAGCCTAAGCCTAAGCCTAAGCCTAAGCCTAAGCCTAAGCCTAAGCCTAAGCCTAAGCCTAAGCCTAAGCCTAAGCCTAAGCCTAAGCCTAAGCCTAAGCCTAAGCCTAAGCCTAAGCCTAAGCCTAAGCCTAAGCCTAAGCCTAAGCCTAAGCCTAAGCCTAAGCCTAAGCCTAAGCCTAAGCCTAAGCCTAAGCCTAAGCCTAAGCCTAAGCCTAAGCCTAAGCCTAAGCCTAAGCCTAAGCCTAAGCCTAAGCCTAAGCCTAAGCCTAAGCCTAAGCCTAAGCCTAAGCCTAAGCCTAAGCCTAAGCCTAAGCCTAAGCCTAAGCCTAAGCCTAAGCCTAAGCCTAAGCCTAAGCCTAAGCCTAAGCCTAAGCCTAAGCCTAAGCCTAAGCCTAAGCCTAAGCCTAAGCCTAAGCCTAAGCCTAAGCCTAAGCCTAAGCCTAAGCCTAAGCCTAAGCCTAAGCCTAAGCCTAAGCCTAAGCCTAAGCCTAAGCCTAAGCCTAAGCCTAAGCCTAAGCCTAAGCCTAAGCCTAAGCCTAAGCCTAAGCCTAAGCCTAAGCCTAAGCCTAAGCCTAAGCCTAAGCCTAAGCCTAAGCCTAAGCCTAAGCCTAAGCCTAAGCCTAAGCCTAAGCCTAAGCCTAAGCCTAAGCCTAAGCCTAAGCCTAAGCCTAAGCCTAAGCCTAAGCCTAAGCCTAAGCCTAAGCCTAAGCCTAAGCCTAAGCCTAAGCCTAAGCCTAAGCCTAAGCCTAAGCCTAAGCCTAAGCCTAAGCCTAAGCCTAAGCCTAAGCCTAAGCCTAAGCCTAAGCCTAAGCCTAAGCCTAAGCCTAAGCCTAAGCCTAAGCCTAAGCCTAAGCCTAAGCCTAAGCCTAAGCCTAAGCCTAAGCCTAAGCCTAAGCCTAAGCCTAAGCCTAAGCCTAAGCCTAAGCCTAAGCCTAAGCCTAAGCCTAAGCCTAAGCCTAAGCCTAAGCCTAAGCCTAAGCCTAAGCCTAAGCCTAAGCCTAAGCCTAAGCCTAAGCCTAAGCCTAAGCCTAAGCCTAAGCCTAAGCCTAAGCCTAAGCCTAAGCCTAAGCCTAAGCCTAAGCCTAAGCCTAAGCCTAAGCCTAAGCCTAAGCCTAAGCCTAAGCCTAAGCCTAAGCCTAAGCCTAAGCCTAAGCCTAAGCCTAAGCCTAAGCCTAAGCCTAAGCCTAAGCCTAAGCCTAAGCCTAAGCCTAAGCCTAAGCCTAAGCCTAAGCCTAAGCCTAAGCCTAAGCCTAAGCCTAAGCCTAAGCCTAAGCCTAAGCCTAAGCCTAAGCCTAAGCCTAAGCCTAAGCCTAAGCCTAAGCCTAAGCCTAAGCCTAAGCCTAAGCCTAAGCCTAAGCCTAAGCCTAAGCCTAAGCCTAAGCCTAAGCCTAAGCCTAAGCCTAAGCCTAAGCCTAAGCCTAAGCCTAAGCCTAAGCCTAAGCCTAAGCCTAAGCCTAAGCCTAAGCCTAAGCCTAAGCCTAAGCCTAAGCCTAAGCCTGAGCCTAAGCCTAAGCCTAAGCCTAAGCCTAAGCCTAAGCCTAAGCCTAAGCCTAAGCCTAAGCCTAAGCCTAAGCCTAAGCCTAAGCCTAAGCCTAAGCCTAAGCCTAAGCCTAAGCCTAAGCCTAAGCCTAAGCCTAAGCCTAAGCCTAAGCCTAAGCCTAAGCCTAAGCCTAAGCCTAAGCCTAAGCCTAAGCCTAAGCCTAAGCCTAAGCCTAAGCCTAAGCCTAAGCCTAAGCCTAAGCCTAAGCCTAAGCCTAAGCCTAAGCCTAAGCCTAAGCCTAAGCCTAAGCCTAAGCCTAAGCCTAAGCCTAAGCCTAAGCCTAAGCCTAAGCCTAAGCCTAAGCCTAAGCCTAAGCCTAAGCCTAAGCCTAAGCCTAAGCCTAAGCCTAAGCCTAAGCCTAAGCCTAAGCCTAAGCCTAAGCCTAAGCCTAAGCCTAAGCCTAAGCCTAAGCCTAAGCCTAAGCCTAAGCCTAAGCCTAAGCCTAAGCCTAAGCCTAAGCCTAAGCCTAAGCCTAAGCCTAAGCCTAAGCCTAGCCTAAGCCTAAGCCTAAGCCTAAGCCTAAGCCTAAGCCTAAGCCTAAGCCTAAGCCTAAGCCTAAGCCTAAGCCTAAGCCTAAGCCTAAGCCTAAGCCTAAGCCTAAGCCTAAGCCTAAGCCTAAGCCTAAGCCTAAGCCTAAGCCTAAGCCTAAGCCTAAGCCTAAGCCTAAGCCTAAGCCTAAGCCTAAGCCTAAGCCTAAGCCTAAGCCTAAGCCTAAGCCTAAGCCTAAGCCTAAGCCTAAGCCTAAGCCTAAGCCTAAGCCTAAGCCTAAGCCTAAGCCTAAGCCTAAGCCTAAGCCTAAGCCTAAGCCTAAGCCTAAGCCTAAGCCTAAGCCTAAGCCTAAGCCTAAGCCTAAGCCTAAGCCTAAGCCTAAGCCTAAGCCTAAGCCTAAGCCTAAGCCTAAGCCTAAGCCTAAGCCTAAGCCTAAGCCTAAGCCTAAGCCTAAGCCTAAGCCTAAGCCTAAGCCTAAGCCTAAGCCTAAGCCTAAGCCTAAGCCTAAGCCTAAGCCTAAGCCTAAGCCTAAGCCTAAGCCTAAGCCTAAGCCTAAGCCTAAGCCTAAGCCTAAGCCTAAGCCTAAGCCTAAGCCTAAGCCTAAGCCTAAGCCTAAGCCTAAGCCTAAGCCTAAGCCTAAGCCTAAGCCTAAGCCTAAGCCTAAGCCTAAGCCTAAGCCTAAGCCTAAGCCTAAGCCTAAGCCTAAGCCTAAGCCTAAGCCTAAGCCTAAGCCTAAGCCTAAGCCTAAGCCTAAGCCTAAGCCTAAGCCTAAGCCTAAGCCTAAGCCTAAGCCTAAGCCTAAGCCTAAGCCTAAGCCTAAGCCTAAGCCTAAGCCTAAGCTAAGCCTAAGCCTAAGCCTAAGCCTAAGCCTAAGCCTAAGCCTAAGCCTAAGCCTAAGCCTAAGCCTAAGCCTAAGCCTAAGCCTAAGCCTAAGCCTAAGCCTAAGCCTAAGCCTAAGCCTAAGCCTAAGCCTAAGCCTAAGCCTAAGCCTAAGCCTAAGCCTAAGCCTAAGCCTAAGCCTAAGCCTAAGCCTAAGCCTAAGCCTAAGCCTAAGCCTAAGCCTAAGCCTAAGCCTAAGCCTAAGCCTAAGCCTAAGCCTAAGCCTAAGCCTAAGCCTAAGCCTAAGCCTAAGCCTAAGCCTAAGCCTAAGCCTAAGCCTAAGCCTAAGCCTAAGCCTAAGCCTAAGCCTAAGCCTAAGCCTAAGCCTAAGCCTAAGCCTAAGCCTAAGCCTAAGCCTAAGCCTAAGCCTAAGCCTAAGCCTAAGCCTAAGCCTAAGCCTAAGCCTAAGCCTAAGCCTAAGCCTGAGCCTAAGCCTAAGCCTAAGCCTAAGCCTAAGCCTAAGCCTAAGCCTAAGCCTAAGCCTAAGCCTAAGCCTAAGCCTAAGCCTAAGCCTAAGCCTAAGCCTAAGCCTAAGCCTAAGCCTAAGCCTAAGCCTAAGCCTAAGCCTAAGCCTAAGCCTAAGCCTAAGCCTAAGCCTAAGCCTAAGCCTAAGCCTAAGCCTAAGCCTAAGCCTAAGCCTAAGCCTAAGCCTAAGCCTAAGCCTAAGCCTAAGCCTAAGCCTAAGCCTAAGCCTAAGCCTAAGCCTAAGCCTAAGCCTAAGCCTAAGCCTAAGCCTAAGCCTAAGCCTAAGCCTAAGCCTAAGCCTAAGCCTAAGCCTAAGCCTAAGCCTAAGCCTAAGCCTAAGCCTAAGCCTAAGCCTAAGCCTAAGCTAAGCCTAAGCCTAAGCCTAAGCCTAAGCCTAAGCCTAAGCCTAAGCCTAAGCCTAAGCCTAAGCCTAAGCCTAAGCCTAAGCCTAAGCCTAAGCCTAAGCCTAAGCCTAAGCCTAAGCCTAAGCCTAAGCCTAAGCCTAAGCCTAAGCCTAAGCCTAAGCCTAAGCCTAAGCCTAAGCCTAAGCCTAAGCCTAAGCCTAAGCCTAAGCCTAAGCCTAAGCCTAAGCCTAAGCCTAAGCCTAAGCCTAAGCCTAAGCCTAAGCCTAAGCCTAAGCCTAAGCCTAAGCCTAAGCCTAAGCCTAAGCCTAAGCCTAAGCCTAAGCCTAAGCCTAAGCCTAAGCCTAAGCCTAAGCCTAAGCCTAAGCCTAAGCCTAAGCCTAAGCCTAAGCCTAAGCCTAAGCCTAAGCCTAAGCCTAAGCCTAAGCCTAAGCCTAAGCCTAAGCCTAAGCCTAAGCCTAAGCCTAAGCCTAAGCCTAAGCCTAAGCCTAAGCCTAAGCCTAAGCCTAAGCCTAAGCCTAAGCCTAAGCCTAAGCCTAAGCCTAAGCCTAAGCCTAAGCCTAAGCCTAAGCCTAAGCCTAAGCCTAAGCCTAAGCCTAAGCCTAAGCCTAAGCCTAAGCCTAAGCCTAAGCCTAAGCCTAAGCCTAAGCCTAAGCCTAAGCCTAAGCCTAAGCCTAAGCCTAAGCCTAAGCCTAAGCCTAAGCCTAAGCCTAAGCCTAAGCCTAAGCCTGAGCCTAAGCCTAAGCCTAAGCCTAAGCCTAAGCCTAAGCCTAAGCCTAAGCCTAAGCCTAAGCCTAAGCCTAAGCCTAAGCCTAAGCCTAAGCCTAAGCCTAAGCCTAAGCCTAAGCCTAAGCCTAAGCCTAAGCCTAAGCCTAAGCCTAAGCCTAAGCCTAAGCCTAAGCCTAAGCCTAAGCCTAAGCCTAAGCCTAAGCCTAAGCCTAAGCCTAAGCCTAAGCCTAAGCCTAAGCCTAAGCCTAAGCCTAAGCCTAAGCCTAAGCCTAAGCCTAAGCCTAAGCCTTAAGCCTAAGCCTAAGCCTAAGCCTAAGCCTAAGCCTAAGCCTAAGCCTAAGCCTAAGCCTAAGCCTAAGCCTAAGCCTAAGCCTAAGCCTAAGCCTAAGCCTAAGCCTAAGCCTAAGCCTAAGCCTAAGCCTAAGCCTAAGCCTAAGCCTAAGCCTAAGCCTAAGCCTAAGCCTAAGCCTAAGCCTAAGCCTAAGCCTAAGCCTAAGCCTAAGCCTAAGCCTAAGCCTAAGCCTAAGCCTAAGCCTAAGCCTAAGCCTAAGCCTAAGCCTAAGCCTAAGCCTAAGCCTAAGCCTAAGCCTAAGCCTAAGCCTAAGCCTAAGCCTAAGCCTAAGCCTAAGCCTAAGCCTAAGCCTAAGCCTAAGCCTAAGCCTAAGCCTAAGCCTAAGCCTAAGCCTAAGCCTAAGCCTAAGCCTAAGCCTAAGCCTAAGCCTAAGCCTAAGCCTAAGCCTAAGCCTAAGCCTAAGCCTAAGCCTAAGCCTAAGCCTAAGCCTAAGCCTAAGCCTAAGCCTAAGCCTAAGCCTAAGCCTAAGCCTAAGCCTAAGCCTAAGCCTAAGCCTAAGCCTAAGCCTAAGCCTAAGCCTAAGCCTAAGCCTAAGCCTAAGCCTAAGCCTAAGCCTAAGCCTAAGCCTAAGCCTAAGCCTAAGCCTAAGCCTAAGCCTAAGCCTAAGCCTAAGCCTAAGCCTAAGCCTAAGCCTAAGCCTAAGCCTAAGCCTAAGCCTAAGCCTAAGCCTAAGCCTAAGCCTAAGCCTAAGCCTAAGCCTAAGCCTAAGCCTAAGCCTAAGCCTAAGCCTAAGCCTAAGCCTAAGCCTAAGCCTAAGCCTAAGCCTAAGCCTAAGCCTAAGCCTAAGCCTAAGCCTAAGCCTAAGCCTAAGCCTAAGCCTAAGCCTAAGCCTAAGCCTAAGCCTAAGCCTAAGCCTAAGCCTAAGCCTAAGCCTAAGCCTAAGCCTAAGCCTAAGCCTAAGCCTAAGCCTAAGCCTAAGCCTAAGCCTAAGCCTAAGCCTAAGCCTAAGCCTAAGCCTAAGCCTAAGCCTAAGCCTAAGCCTAAGCCTAAGCCTAAGCCTAAGCCTAAGCCTAAGCCTAAGCCTAAGCCTAAGCCTAAGCCTAAGCCTAAGCCTAAGCCTAAGCCTAAGCCTAAGCCTAAGCCTAAGCCTAAGCCTAAGCCTAAGCCTAAGCCTAAGCCTAAGCCTAAGCCTAAGCCTAAGCCTAAGCCTAAGCCTAAGCCTAAGCCTAAGCCTAAGCCTAAGCCTAAGCCTAAGCCTAAGCCTAAGCCTAAGCCTAAGCCTAAGCCTAAGCCTAAGCCTAAGCCTAAGCCTAAGCCTAAGCCTAAGCCTAAGCCTAAGCCTAAGCCTAAGCCTAAGCCTAAGCCTAAGCCTAAGCCTAAGCCTAAGCCTAAGCCTAAGCCTAAGCCTAAGCCTAAGCCTAAGCCTAAGCCTAAGCCTAAGCCTAAGCCTAAGCCTAAGCCTAAGCCTAAGCCTAAGCCTAAGCCTAAGCCTAAGCCTAAGCCTAAGCCTAAGCCTAAGCCTAAGCCTAAGCCTAAGCCTAAGCCTAAGCCTAAGCCTAAGCCTAAGCCTAAGCCTAAGCCTAAGCCTAAGCCTAAGCCTAAGCCTAAGCCTAAGCCTAAGCCTAAGCCTAAGCCTAAGCCTAAGCCTAAGCCTAAGCCTAAGCCTAAGCCTAAGCCTAAGCCTAAGCCTAAGCCTAAGCCTAAGCCTAAGCCTAAGCCTAAGCCTAAGCCTAAGCCTAAGCCTAAGCCTAAGCCTAAGCCTAAGCCTAAGCCTAAGCCTAAGCCTAAGCCTAAGCCTAAGCCTAAGCCTAAGCCTAAGCCTAAGCCTAAGCCTAAGCCTAAGCCTAAGCCTAAGCCTAAGCCTAAGCCTAAGCCTAAGCCTAAGCCTAAGCCTAAGCCTAAGCCTAAGCCTAAGCCTAAGCCTAAGCCTAAGCCTAAGCCTAAGCCTAAGCCTAAGCCTAAGCCTAAGCCTAAGCCTAAGCCTAAGCCTAAGCCTAAGCCTAAGCCTAAGCCTAAGCCTAAGCCTAAGCCTAAGCCTAAGCCTAAGCCTAAGCCTAAGCCTAAGCCTAAGCCTAAGCCTAAGCCTAAGCCTAAGCCTAAGCCTAAGCCTAAGCCTAAGCCTAAGCCTAAGCCTAAGCCTAAGCCTAAGCCTAAGCCTAAGCCTAAGCCTAAGCCTAAGCCTAAGCCTAAGCCTAAGCCTAAGCCTAAGCCTAAGCCTAAGCCTAAGCCTAAGCCTAAGCCTAAGCCTAAGCCTAAGCCTAAGCCTAAGCCTAAGCCTAAGCCTAAGCCTAAGCCTAAGCCTAAGCCTAAGCCTAAGCCTAAGCCTAAGCCTAAGCCTAAGCCTAAGCCTAAGCCTAAGCCTAAGCCTAAGCCTAAGCCTAAGCCTAAGCCTAAGCCTAAGCCTAAGCCTAAGCCTAAGCCTAAGCCTAAGCCTAAGCCTAAGCCTAAGCCTAAGCCTAAGCCTAAGCCTAAGCCTAAGCCTAAGCCTAAGCCTAAGCCTAAGCCTAAGCCTAAGCCTAAGCCTAAGCCTAAGCCTAAGCCTAAGCCTAAGCCTAAGCCTAAGCCTAAGCCTAAGCCTAAGCCTAAGCCTAAGCCTAAGCCTAAGCCTAAGCCTAAGCCTAAGCCTAAGCCTAAGCCTAAGCCTAAGCCTAAGCCTAAGCCTAAGCCTAAGCCTAAGCCTAAGCCTAAGCCTAAGCCTAAGCCTAAGCCTAAGCCTAAGCCTAAGCCTAAGCCTAAGCCTAAGCCTAAGCCTAAGCCTAAGCCTAAGCCTAAGCCTAAGCCTAAGCCTAAGCCTAAGCCTAAGCCTAAGCCTAAGCCTAAGCCTAAGCCTAAGCCTAAGCCTAAGCCTAAGCCTAAGCCTAAGCCTAAGCCTAAGCCTAAGCCTAAGCCTAAGCCTAAGCCTAAGCCTAAGCCTAAGCCTAAGCCTAAGCCTAAGCCTAAGCCTAAGCCTAAGCCTAAGCCTAAGCCTAAGCCTAAGCCTAAGCCTAAGCCTAAGCCTAAGCCTAAGCCTAAGCCTAAGCCTAAGCCTAAGCCTAAGCCTAAGCCTAAGCCTAAGCCTAAGCCTAAGCCTAAGCCTAAGCCTAAGCCTAAGCCTAAGCCTAAGCCTAAGCCTAAGCCTAAGCCTAAGCCTAAGCCTAAGCCTAAGCCTAAGCCTAAGCCTAAGCCTAAGCCTAAGCCTAAGCCTAAGCCTAAGCCTAAGCCTAAGCCTAAGCCTAAGCCTAAGCCTAAGCCTAAGCCTAAGCCTAAGCCTAAGCCTAAGCCTAAGCCTAAGCCTAAGCCTAAGCCTAAGCCTAAGCCTAAGCCTAAGCCTAAGCCTAAGCCTAAGCCTAAGCCTAAGCCTAAGCCTAAGCCTAAGCCTAAGCCTAAGCCTAAGCCTAAGCCTAAGCCTAAGCCTAAGCCTAAGCCTAAGCCTAAGCCTAAGCCTAAGCCTAAGCCTAAGCCTAAGCCTAAGCCTAAGCCTAAGCCTAAGCCTAAGCCTAAGCCTAAGCCTAAGCCTAAGCCTAAGCCTAAGCCTAAGCCTAAGCCTAAGCCTAAGCCTAAGCCTAAGCCTAAGCCTAAGCCTAAGCCTAAGCCTAAGCCTAAGCCTAAGCCTAAGCCTAAGCCTAAGCCTAAGCCTAAGCCTAAGCCTAAGCCTAAGCCTAAGCCTAAGCCTAAGCCTAAGCCTAAGCCTAAGCCTAAGCCTAAGCCTAAGCCTAAGCCTAAGCCTAAGCCTAAGCCTAAGCCTAGCCTAAGCCTAAGCCTAAGCCTAAGCCTAAGCCTAAGCCTAAGCCTAAGCCTAAGCCTAAGCCTAAGCCTAAGCCTAAGCCTAAGCCTAAGCCTAAGCCTAAGCCTAAGCCTAAGCCTAAGCCTAAGCCTAAGCCTAAGCCTAAGCCTAAGCCTAAGCCTAAGCCTAAGCCTAAGCCTAAGCCTAAGCCTAAGCCTAAGCCTAAGCCTAAGCCTAAGCCTAAGCCTAAGCCTAAGCCTAAGCCTAAGCCTAAGCCTAAGCCTAAGCCTAAGCCTAAGCCTAAGCCTAAGCCTAAGCCTAAGCCTAAGCCTAAGCCTAAGCCTAAGCCTAAGCCTAAGCCTAAGCCTAAGCCTAAGCCTAAGCCTAAGCCTAAGCCTAAGCCTAAGCCTAAGCCTAAGCCTAAGCCTAAGCCTAAGCCTAAGCCTAAGCCTAAGCCTAAGCCTAAGCCTAAGCCTAAGCCTAAGCCTAAGCCTAAGCCTAAGCCTAAGCCTAAGCCTAAGCCTAAGCCTAAGCCTAAGCCTAAGCCTAAGCCTAAGCCTAAGCCTAAGCCTAAGCCTAAGCCTAAGCCTAAGCCTAAGCCTAAGCCTAAGCCTAAGCCTAAGCCTAAGCCTAAGCCTAAGCCTAAGCCTAAGCCTAAGCCTAAGCCTAAGCCTAAGCCTAAGCCTAAGCCTAAGCCTAAGCCTAAGCCTAAGCCTAAGCCTAAGCCTAAGCCTAAGCCTAAGCCTAAGCCTAAGCCTAAGCCTAAGCCTAAGCCTAAGCCTAAGCCTAAGCCTAAGCCTAAGCCTAAGCCTAAGCCTAAGCCTAAGCCTAAGCCTAAGCCTAAGCCTAAGCCTAAGCCTAAGCCTAAGCCTAAGCCTAAGCCTAAGCCTAAGCCTAAGCCTAAGCCTAAGCCTAAGCCTAAGCCTAAGCCTAAGCCTAAGCCTAAGCCTAAGCCTAAGCCTAAGCCTAAGCCTAAGCCTAAGCCTAAGCCTAAGCCTAAGCCTAAGCCTAAGCCTAAGCCTAAGCCTAAGCCTAAGCCTAAGCCTAAGCCTAAGCCTAAGCCTAAGCCTAAGCCTAAGCCTAAGCCTAAGCCTAAGCCTAAGCCTAAGCCTAAGCCTAAGCCTAAGCCTAAGCCTAAGCCTAAGCCTAAGCCTAAGCCTAAGCCTAAGCCTAAGCCTAAGCC
Source organism: Baylisascaris procyonis (assembly GCA_037389465.1). Lineage (NCBI taxonomy): Eukaryota > Metazoa > Nematoda > Chromadorea > Rhabditida > Ascarididae > Baylisascaris > Baylisascaris procyonis. Next base: position 68,311 of record JAZARR010000153.1, read on the forward strand.
TAAGCCTAAGCCTAAGCCTAAGCCTAAGCCTAAGCCTAAGCCTAAGCCTAAGCCTAAGCCTAAGCCTAAGCCTAAGCCTAAGCCTAAGCCTAAGCCTAAGCCTAAGCCTAAGCCTAAGCCTAAGCCTAAGCCTAAGCCTAAGCCTAAGCCTAAGCCTAAGCCTAAGCCTAAGCCTAAGCCTAAGCCTAAGCCTAAGCCTAAGCCTAAGCCTAAGCCTAAGCCTAAGCCTAAGCCTAAGCCTAAGCCTAAGCCTAAGCCTAAGCCTAAGCCTAAGCCTAAGCCTAAGCCTAAGCCTAAGCCTAAGCCTAAGCCTAAGCCTAAGCCTAAGCCTAAGCCTAAGCCTAAGCCTAAGCCTAAGCCTAAGCCTAAGCCTAAGCCTAAGCCTAAGCCTAAGCCTAAGCCTAAGCCTAAGCCTAAGCCTAAGCCTAAGCCTAAGCCTAAGCCTAAGCCTAAGCCTAAGCCTAAGCCTAAGCCTAAGCCTAAGCCTAAGCCTAAGCCTAAGCCTAAGCCTAAGCCTAAGCCTAAGCCTAAGCCTAAGCCTAAGCCTAAGCCTAAGCCTAAGCCTAAGCCTAAGCCTAAGCCTAAGCCTAAGCCTAAGCCTAAGCCTAAGCCTAAGCCTAAGCCTAAGCCTAAGCCTAAGCCTAAGCCTAAGCCTAAGCCTAAGCCTAAGCCTAAGCCTAAGCCTAAGCCTAAGCCTAAGCCTAAGCCTAAGCCTAAGCCTAAGCCTAAGCCTAAGCCTAAGCCTAAGCCTAAGCCTAAGCCTAAGCCTAAGCCTAAGCCTAAGCCTAAGCCTAAGCCTAAGCCTAAGCCTAAGCCTAAGCCTAAGCCTAAGCCTAAGCCTAAGCCTAAGCCTAAGCCTAAGCCTAAGCCTAAGCCTAAGCCTAAGCCTAAGCCTAAGCCTAAGCCTAAGCCTAAGCCTAAGCCTAAGCCTAAGCCTAAGCCTAAGCCTAAGCCTAAGCCTAAGCCTAAGCCTAAGCCTAAGCCTAAGCCTAAGCCTAAGCCTAAGCCTAAGCCTAAGCCTAAGCCTAAGCCTAAGCCTAAGCCTAAGCCTAAGCCTAAGCCTAAGCCTAAGCCTAAGCCTAAGCCTAAGCCTAAGCCTAAGCCTAAGCCTAAGCCTAAGCCTAAGCCTAAGCCTAAGCCTAAGCCTAAGCCTAAGCCTAAGCCTAAGCCTAAGCCTAAGCCTAAGCCTAAGCCTAAGCCTGAGCCTAAGCCTAAGCCTAAGCCTAAGCCTGAGCCTAAGCCTAAGCCTAAGCCTAAGCCTAAGCCTAAGCCTAAGCCTAAGCCTAAGCCTAAGCCTAAGCCTAAGCCTAAGCCTAAGCCTAAGCCTAAGCCTAAGCCTAAGCCTAAGCCTAAGCCTAAGCCTAAGCCTAAGCCTAAGCCTAAGCCTAAGCCTAAGCCTAAGCCTAAGCCTAAGCCTAAGCCTAAGCCTAAGCCTAAGCCTAAGCCTAAGCCTAAGCCTAAGCCTAAGCCTAAGCCTAAGCCTAAGCCTAAGCCTAAGCCTAAGCCTAAGCCTAAGCCTAAGCCTAAGCCTAAGCCTAAGCCTAAGCCTAAGCCTAAGCCTAAGCCTAAGCCTAAGCCTAAGCCTAAGCCTAAGCCTAAGCCTAAGCCTAAGCCTAAGCCTAAGCCTAAGCCTAAGCCTAAGCCTAAGCCTAAGCCTAAGCCTAAGCCTAAGCCTAAGCCTAAGCCTAAGCCTAAGCCTAAGCCTAAGCCTAAGCCTAAGCCTAAGCCTAAGCCTAAGCCTAAGCCTAAGCCTAAGCCTAAGCCTAAGCCTAAGCCTAAGCCTAAGCCTAAGCCTAAGCCTAAGCCTAAGCCTAAGCCTAAGCCTAAGCCTAAGCCTAAGCCTAAGCCTAAGCCTAAGCCTAAGCCTAAGCCTAAGCCTAAGCCTAAGCCTAAGCCTAAGCCTAAGCCTAAGCCTAAGCCTAAGCCTAAGCCTAAGCCTAAGCCTAAGCCTAAGCCTAAGCCTAAGCCTAAGCCTAAGCCTAAGCCTAAGCCTAAGCCTAAGCCTAAGCCTAAGCCTAAGCCTAAGCCTAAGCTTAAGCCTAAGCCTAAGCCTAAGCCTAAGCCTAAGCCTAAGCCTAAGCCTAAGCCTAAGCCTAAGCCTAAGCCTAAGCCTAAGCCTAAGCCTAAGCCTAAGCCTAAGCCTAAGCCTAAGCCTAAGCCTAAGCTTAAGCCTAAGCCTAAGCCTAAGCCTAAGCCTAAGCCTAAGCCTAAGCCTAAGCCTAAGCCTAAGCCTAAGCCTAAGCCTAAGCCTAAGCCTAAGCCTAAGCCTAAGCCTAAGCCTAAGCCTAAGCCTAAGCCTAAGCCTAAGCCTAAGCCTAAGCCTAAGCCTAAGCCTAAGCCTAAGCCTAAGCCTAAGCCTAAGCCTAAGCCTAAGCCTAAGCCTAAGCCTAAGCCTAAGCCTAAGCCTAAGCCTAAGCCTAAGCCTAAGCCTAAGCCTAAGCCTAAGCCTAAGCCTAAGCCTAAGCCTAAGCCTAAGCCTAAGCCTAAGCCTAAGCCTAAGCCTAAGCCTAAGCCTAAGCCTAAGCCTAAGCCTAAGCCTAAGCCTAAGCCTAAGCCTAAGCCTAAGCCTAAGCCTAAGCCTAAGCCTAAGCCTAAGCCTAAGCCTAAGCCTAAGCCTAAGCCTAAGCCTAAGCCTAAGCCTAAGCCTAAGCCTAAGCCTAAGCTAAGCCTAAGCCTAAGCCTAAGCCTAAGCCTAAGCCTAAGCCTAAGCCTAAGCCTAAGCCTAAGCCTAAGCCTAAGCCTAAGCCTAAGCCTAAGCCTAAGCCTAAGCCTAAGAAGCCTAAGCCTAAGCCTAAGCCTAAGCCTAAGCCTAAGCCTAAGCCTAAGCCTAAGCCTAAGCCTAAGCCTAAGCCTAAGCCTAAGCCTAAGCCTAAGCCTAAGCCTAAGCCTAAGCCTAAGCCTAAGCCTAAGCCTAAGCCTTAAGCCTAAGCCTAAGCCTAAGCCTAAGCCTAAGCCTAAGCCTAAGCCTAAGCTTAAGCCTAAGCCTAAGCCTAAGCCTAAGCCTAAGCCTAAGCCTAAGCCTAAGCCTAAGCCTAAGCCTAAGCCTAAGCCTAAGCCTAAGCCTAAGCCTAAGCCTAAGCCTAAGCCTAAGCCTAAGCCTAAGCCTAAGCCTAAGCCTAAGCCTAAGCCTAAGCCTAAGCCTAAGCCTAAGCCTAAGCCTAAGCCTAAGCCTAAGCCTAAGCCTAAGCCTAAGCCTAAGCCTAAGCCTAAGCCTAAGCCTAAGCCTAAGCCTAAGCCTAAGCCTAAGCCTAAGCCTAAGCCTAAGCCTAAGCCTAAGCCTGAGCCTAAGCCTAAGCCTAAACCTAAGCCTAAGCCTAAGCCTAAGCCCTAAGCCTAAGCCTGAGCCTAAGCCTAAGCCTAAGCCTAAGCCTAAGCCTAAGCCTAAGCCTAAGCCTGAGCCTAAGCCTAAGCCTAAGCCTAAGCCTGAGCCAAAGCCTAAGGCTAAGACTAAGCCTGAGCCTAAGCCTAAGCCTAAGCCTAAGCCTAAGCCTAAGCCTAAGCCTGAGCCAAAGCCTAAGGCTAAGCCTAAGCCTGAGCCTAAGCCTAAGCCTAAGCCTAAGCCTAAGCCTAAGCCTAAGCCTAAGCCTAAGCCTGAGCCTAAGCCTAAGCCTAAGCCTTAAGCCTAAGCCTTAAGCCTAAGCCTAAGCCTAAGCCTAAGCCTAAGCCTAAGCCTAAGCCTAAGCCTAAGCCTAAGCCTAAGCCTAAGCCTAAGCCTAAGCCTAAGCCTAAGCCTAAGCCTAAGCCTAAGCCTAAGCCTAAGCCTAAGCCTAAGCCTAAGCCTAAGCCTAAGCCTAAGCCTAAGCCTAAGCCTAAGCCTAAGCCTAAGCCTAAGCCTAAGCCTAAGCCTAAGCCTAAGCCTAAGCCTAAGCCTAAGCCTAAGCCTAAGCCTAAGCCTAAGCCTAAGCCTAAGCCTAAATCTAAGCCTAAGCCTAAGCCTAAGCCTAAGCCTAAGCCTAAGCCTAAGCCTAAGCCTAAGCCTAAGCCTAAGCCTAAGCCTAAGCCTAAGCCTAAGCCTAAGCCTGAGCCTAAGCCTAAGCCTAAGCCTAAGCCTAAGCCTAAGCCTAAGCCTAAGCCTGAGCCTAAGCCTAAGCCTAAGCCTAAGCCTAAGCCTAAGCCTAAGCCTAAGCCTAAGCCTGAGCCTAAGCCTAAGCCTAAGCCTAAGCCTAAGCCTAAGCCTAAGCATAAGCCTAAGAACTCGGCCTAAGCTTAAGCCCAAGCCTAAGCCTAAGCCTAAGCCTGAGCCAAAGCCTAAGGCTAACCCTAACCTGAGCCTAAGCCTAAGCCTAAGCCTAAGCCTAAGCCTAAGCCTAAGCCTAAGCCTAAGCCTAAGCCTAAGCCTAAGCCTAAGCCTAAGCCTAAGCCTAAGCCTAAGCCTAAGCCTAAGCCTAAGCCTGAGCCTAAGCCTAAGCCTAAACCTAAGCCTAAGCCTAAGCCTAAGCCCTAAGCCTAAGCCTAAGCCTAAGCCTGAGCCTAAGCCCAAGCCTAAGCCTAAGCCTAAGCCTAAGCCTAAGCCTAAGCCTAAGCCTAAGCCTGAGCCTAAGCCTAAGCCTAAGCCTAAGCCTAAGCCTAAGCCTAAGCCTGAGCCAAAGCCTAAGCCTAAGCCTAAGCCTAAGCCTAAGCCTAAGCCTAAGCCTAAGCCTAAGCATAAGCCTAAGAACTCGGCCTAAGCTTAAGCCTAAGCCTAAGCTTGAGCCAAAGCCTAAGGCTAAGCCTAAGCCTGAGGCTAAGCCTAACCCTAAGCCTAAGCCTAAGCCTAAGCCTAAGCCTGAGCCTAAGCCTAAGCCTAAGCCTAAGCCTAAGCCTAAGCCTAAGCCTAAGCATAAGCCTAAGAACTCGGCCTAAGCTTAAGCCTAAGCCTAAGCCTAAGCGTAAGCCTGAGCCAAAGCCTAAGGCTAAGCCTAAGCCTAAGCCTAAGCCTAAGCCTAAGCCTAAGCCTAAGCCTAAGCCTGAGCCTAAGCCTAAGCCTAAGCCTTAAGCCTAAGCCTTAAGCCTAAGCCAAAGCCTAAGCCTAAGCCTAAGCCTAAGAACTCGGCCTAAGCTTAAGCCTAAGCCTAAGCCCTAAGCCTAGGCCTAAGCCTAAGCCTGAGCCTAAGCCCAAGCCTAAGCCTAAGCCTTAAGCCTAAGCGTAAGCCTAAGCCCTAAGCCTAAGCCTGAGCCTAAGCCTAAGCCTAAGCCTAAGCCTAAGCCTAAGCCTAAACCTAAGCCTAAGCCTAAGCCTAAGCCTAAGCCTAAGCCTAAGCCTAAGCCTAAGCCTAAGCCTAAGCCTAAGCCTAAGGCTAAGCCTAAGCCTAAATCTAATCCTAATCCTAAGCCTAAGCCTAAGCCTAAGCCTAATCCTAAGCCTAAGCCTAAGCCTGAGCCTAAGCCTAAGCCTAAGCCTAAGCCTAAGCCTAAGCCTAAGCCTAAGCCTAAGCCTAAGCCTAAGCCTAAGCCTGAGCCTAAGCCTAAGCCTAAGCCTAAGCCTAAGCCTAAGCCTAAGCCTAAGCCTGAGCCTAAGCCTAAGCATAAGCCTAATCCTAAGCCTAAGCCTAAGCCTGAGCCTAAGCCTAAGCCTAAGCCTAAGCCTAAGCCTAAGCCTAAGCCTAAGCCCTAAGCCTAAGCCTAAGCCTAAGCCTGAGCCTAAGCCTAAGCCTAAGCCTAAGCCTAAGCCTAAGCCTAAGCCTAAGCCTGAGCCTAAGCCTAAGCCTGAGCCAAAGCCTAAGGCTAAGCCTAAGCCTGAGCCTAAGCCTAAGCCTAAGCCTAAGCCTAAGCCTAAGCCTAAGCCTAAGCCTAAGCCTAAGCCTAAGCCTAAGCCTAAGCCTAAGCCTGAGCCTAAGCCTAAACCTAATTCTAAGCCTAAGCCTAAGCCTAAGCATAAGCCTAAGAACTCGGCCTAAGCTTAAGCCTAAGCCTAAGCCTAAGCCTAAGCCTAAGCCTAAGCCTAAGCCTAAGCCTGAGCCTAAGCCTAAGCCTAAGCCTAAGCCTAAGCCTAAGCATAAGCCTAAGAACTCGGCCTAAGCTTAAGCCTAAGCCTAAGCCTAAGCGTAAGCCTGAGCCAAAGCCTAAGGCTAAGCCTAAGCCTAACCCTAAGCCTGAGCCTAAGCCTGAGCCTAAGCCTAAGCCTAAGCCTAAGCCTAAGCCTAAGCCTAAGCCTAAGCCTAGGCCTAAGCCTAAGCCTAAGCCTAAGCTTAAGCCTAAGCCTAAGCCTAAGCCTAAGCCTAAGCCTAAGCCTAAACCTAAGCCTAAGCCTACGCCTAAGCCTAAGCCTAAGCCTAAGCCTAAGCCTAAGCCTAAGCCTAAGCCTAAGCCTAAGCCTAAGCCCTAAGCCTAAGCCTAAGCCTAAGCCTAAGCCTAAGCCTAAGCCTAAGCCTAAGCCTAAGCCTAAGCCTAAGCCTAAGCCTAAGCCTAAGCCTAAGCCTAAGCCTGAGCCTAAACCTAAGCCTGAGCCAAAGCCTAAGCCTAAGGCTAAGCCTAAGCCTAAGCCTAAGCCTAAGCCTAAGCCTGAGCCTAAGCCTGAGCCTAAGCCTGAGCCTAAGCCTAAACCTAAGCCTAAACCTAAGCCTAAGCCTAAGCGTAAGCCTAAGCCTAAGCCTAAGCCTAATCCTAAGCCTAAGCCTGAGCCTAAGCCTAAGCCTAAGCCTAAGCCTAAGCCTAAGCCTAAGCCTGAGCCTAAACCTAAGCCTGAGCCAATGCCTAAGCCTAAGGCTAAGCCTAAGCCTAAGCCTAAGCCTAAGCCTAAGCCTAAGCCTAAACCTAAGCCTAAGCCTAAGCCTAAGCCTAAGCCTAAGCCTAAGCCTAAGCCTAAGCCTAAGCCTAAGCCTAAGCCTGAGCCTAAGCCTAAGCCTAAGCCTAAACCTAAGCCTAAGCCTAAGCCTAAGCCTAAGCCTAAGCCTAAGCATAAGCCTAAGCCTGAGCCTAAACCTAAGCCTAAGCCTAAGCCCTAAGCCTAAGCCTAAGCCTAAGCCTAAGCCTAAGCCTAAGCCTGAGCCTAAGCCTAAGCCTGAGCCAAAGCCTAAGGCTAAGCCTAAGCCTGAGCCTAAGCCTAAGCCTAAGCCTAAACCTAAGCCTAAGCCTACGCCTAAGCCTAAGCCTAAGCCTAAGCATAAGCCTAAGCCTGAGCCTAAACCTAAGCCTAAGCCTAAGCCCTAAGCCTAAGCCTAAGCCTAAGCCTAAGCCTAAGCCTAAGCCTGAGCCTAAGCCTAAGCCTAAGCCTAAGCCTAAGCCTAAGCCTAAGCCTAAGCCTAAGCCTGAGCCTAAACCTAAGCCTGAGCCAAAGCCTAAGCCTAAGGCTAAGCCTAAGCCTAAGCCTAAGCCTAAGCCTAAGCCTAAGCCTAAACCTAAGCCTAAGCCTAAGCCTAAGCCTAAGCCTAAGCCTAAGCCTAAGCCTAAGCCTAAGCCTAAGCCTAAGCCTGAGCCTAAGCCTAAGCCTAAGCCTAAACCTAAGCCTAAGCCTACGCCTAAGCCTAAGCCTAAGCCTAAGCATAAGCCTAAGCCTGAGCCTAAACCTAAGCCTAAGCCTAAGCCCTAAGCCTAAGCCTAAGCCTAAGCCTAAGCCTAAGCCTAAGCCTGAGCCTAAGCCTAAGCCTGAGCCAAAGCCTAAGGCTAAGCCTAAGCCTGAGCCTAAGCCTAAGCCTAAGCCTAAGCCTAAGCCTAAGCATAAGCCTAAGAACTCGGCCTAAGCTTAAGCCTAAGCCTAAGCCTAAGCCTAAGCCTAAGCCTAAGCCTAAGCCTGAGCCTAAGCCTAAGCCTAAGCCTTAAGCCTAAGCCTAAGCCTAAGCCTAAGCCTAAGCCTAAGCCTAAGCCTAAGCCTAAGCCTAAGCCTGAGCCTAACCCTAAGATTAAGCCGGAGCCTAAACTTTAACCTAAGCCTAATCCTTAGACTAAGCCTGAGCGTAAGTTTTAAGCCTGAGCCTAAGCGTGAGCTCAAGCCTAAGCTTAAGACTAAACCCGAGCCTTAATCTAAGCCTAAGTTTTCAGCCTGAGCCTAAGCCTTAGCCTAAGCCTAAGCCTAAGCCTAAGCCTAAGGCTAAGTCGGAGCCTCAACCTGAGCCTAAGTTTTAAGCCTAAGCCTAAACCTATGCCTACGGGGCTCAAACACAGACCCGGCCCCTTTTCTGAACTCGGGTTTGGATCCTGACCCGGAACCACACTTGATCGCAGACTCGAACCCGTACCCATGCCCGAACGCGGACACGGACCCTGACTTAAACTCATACACAGACCCTCAACCGGATCCGAGCCCAGACCCGGACCAAGATCCGAACCTGGACCTGGTCCGAGACGTGGACACGGGCCCGCATCCGATCCCAGACCCGGATGTTCACGCGAACTCAGACCCGAACCCGAACACAGACCCGGGCCCGAACCAAGACCCGGGCCCAAACCCGGGCCGTGACGCGGAGCTGGATCGGGACCCAGGCTCCGACCCAGACCCGAATCCGTACCAGATCCGAACCGGGATCCAGACGGTGCAAAAAAAGTTCGGACCGAGACCTGGAGCTGGATCCGAACCCGGACTCGGACCCAGGATGGAACCCGGACCTGGGTTCAGACAGCGACCCAAATTCGAATCCGAATCCATAGCAAGACCCGAACTCGGATCGACACCCGGAGCTGGATCCGACCCCGGGCCCGAACCAAGATTCAGACCCTGATCCGGATCTGAACCCGGAATCGCACCTGGACGCAGACCCGGTTCCGCGCCCGATCCCAGACTCGGAGAAGGGCATGAACAGAGGCCCGGACTCAGACCCGGAGCTGGATCCGAACCCAAACTCGGAGCCCGGGTGAAATCGTGACCTGGACCCATCCAGGGACCCAGATCCGAACCCCGACCTGGGCCCAGACCCGGACCCAGATCCGAACCTGGACCTGGACACGGACTCCATCCGATCCCAGACCCGGACCCGAACCCAGACCCGGACCAAGGCCCGGATCCGAACCCGAACCCTTACCCAAGCCGAAGCCCACGCTCAAGACAAGTCTAGGCCTCTTACTAGTTTTAAGCATAAGACTAAGTAAGGCTGAGCATGACTCCAAGACTATTCTTAAGCTTAAGCCCAACAATAAGGCTGAGGATTGATGTGACGCTAGGCCTAAGGATAGGTCTATGGCTAATCTTAAACTCAGCCTAAACCTGGGCGAAAGGCTAATCACTTTTACATTTTCATTTTTTCGAGCGCACTATGCTGTTGCTGTCCTTTTTTGCGCTGCATTGAATTCTTTCATCTGTCGTTTCGTTTGTTAATGTTGTTTGTCGATCAGCGTTGTGTTTCTTTTGTGCTTTTCATCGTTGTTGTTCGGCCTGCAGGGGTGTTTTGCAATACGGAAATACCTGCAGGTGTATTTTGCAATGAGGTACCTGGAAGTGTGTTTTTCAGTGCGGAAGTACCTGCAGATGTTTTTTTTTCAGTAAGGAAGTGCCTGCTCTTGTTTTTTTGATAAGGAAGTTTATTTGCGATTGTTTGCAATTAATAGTTTGAGGTCATATTTGTATCGTTGCAGAATGTTGCGTAAACGAATCTGCGCAATGAAGATGGCACGTCGAATTGCACTCCATCCATGTCGCAGTAGTGATTTCGTCACGAAGCAGCTTCCTAATTTACAGGGATTTTTCGTTTAGTGCCCTCATTTGTAAGATTTTTTATCTCAGTTTTTTCATTGTTTCTTTATTGGCAGCAATTGCTCACCTGGTTTACTTGAGTAAAAAAATATTGCTGCCGAATTTTTTATTTTTAATGGAATTTCCGATCATCATAAAAATTTCGTATTTGTCAGTTCATTGTTTCATATATTGTTTTGTCTGTCTGTAATTGTTGTAAACATCGCCATATTTCTTCGTTTTCAATATCATTGACCGTGTTTAATTTTGATTGTGATAATAATAGGTTTTTTGTCAGAAAAGTAACCAAACAAAGAATTTAGCATAATCAGGTAGGAGAAATTTCCCATTTCCGATAAGTTATTGAGTCGGTTTCAAATTTGTTAGTCCTTTACAGGGGAGGCTGACTGGAATGTTCAGGAAAAAAATGTTAAGGATACTTTCATTGCACGTTTTGCTGGTACATTCGTTGTTTTTGACCAAATTTCGTCGAAATTTGGGCAACTTTGACAGAGGAATGCCGATGTCTGCGATGAAATATAATCCTTTATCGGCTTTAATTATGACAGTGAGGGTAGTAATAAGGTTTGCTTCGAATTCTAGTTAAGTGGTTAATGAGAGCGTTGAATATCATCCGGATTTAGTGGATATTCTTTGCCATAAAATGCTACATCGGCAACTAGCCAGAATTGATGCCTTTACTAATTTGGTGAAACATGGAAACAATCTATTTTATTTGTTCTTATAAGCAGTACTTTTAGTTGTATGACGACGAAGTAAGTTTGATGCATTTTCAACGGCAGTAGGTGGTAAAACATGGCTAGAATACACTTTGAAAACGCTTCAAATAGTGAGAAAATTACTGACTGCTTATTATTTTAATATTTTTCTTTAGAAAAAACCCTCTTTTTGGCGATGGAAGTGCTTATCTCCATCACCATCGAGTGATTTACCTGAAGTTAGGATTCTTAACGACCGTGAGGTTGGCCATGTGTGGTATTATTTGGTCACGTTAAAATAATATTATTTACGATATGAGGGGGGGGGATAATATTAGGAGGTTGGGGGTGATGTTCGTGATCTATTTGCATTGCTTCGTGAATAGGAGGAAATAGGAAAGGGCAGAAACACTTCAGCGGTGATTATTTGTCCACTGAAATGATGGAATGAACGTTTTCAATATTCTTGCATTTCTTATGTGTTCAGAGACGTACTTATCCACGTCTTCAATGTTGCAGTTAATCGATATGTTAGTAGTCTAATCGAGGAGTGTATACATGTCTTTTCCGTTTTGATCATCCGAATGACCGGATGTATTGCATATATCCGGATGTGCCAAGCAAGATGCTTGCTTTCCAATTTTCGTCCCCCTCCTTTTACTGTTGCTTCGATGATGTTAATAGCTATATTTCACAAGTTTCTTTATTCTCTCGTTGTGTTTGTTCGCGTTGTTTTATTTGGCATATTGTTTTTGATATATGTGTTTTACTTCTCATATCTCTTATTTATTGAGTATCGTTATGTTTGTAATCTCGTCATTAATTCTTTATATCAAGTTTCCATTTGCCGTTTCAAGCGCTATACACCTTTCAGCGCAAATAAACTCTTCACGAATGTTCTTTATCTATTCGAAATGGCCTCTTTTTGATTATTTTATACTTTGAAACCATCGACCTGCAATACCTCCCCTTGTGGTTACCACTGTCGCCTATCACTTTTTGACTGATATAGTCTTATTGAAGCGGTGAAACCTGCTTACCTATTTACTCTGCGTTAGCTAGTTGTGATTCAACAAGATTTTCGGCTAGAACATAAAGAAATGATGGTTTGCGAGGCCAATGGGTTCTCGGTTGTCCTAGTATGATGTGGGTGTTGCTAGAGGTGATACGGATTGTTCCATTATGTGACTTATGTTGCGCATCAACATTATTCGCTTTTTTCTTTTGGCTCTTCCGTAGTCGCGTGGATACGACCTTGCTGTAGTTGTCATAGAGGGAGTGGATGATCATGAAATTTAGTACTTTTTATGAGCAACGGATTGTCGGACAGCGAATGTTATACATGGTCACAAGCATCTTCAAAGTTGAGAGCTACGCCTATGCTGCAACACTACAATCGGCTTCAACTTCCGAATCACCTCTTCATCTAGGCAGTAATTGCATAATAGCAGAACATCATGCAAAGGTGTTATTTGCAGGTACAATCTATTTAAGGGAGGAATTCAGTATCACCTTGCCAGTTGGCGAACAACCGTTGTTGCGGATAGTGCTCCGCTTTTCGCCATTTTCGCAACAGTATTACGCGGGGTCGATGCCGGTCTCATCGACAAGCTAGTGGATGCTACCACTGTGCATGTCATATCAGGAACTACGTTCAAAGATACAAATATTTGAGTGAGAGGTGATGGTTTGGATTTGGCAGTTCACTTTGGCCCCAAAATTTTCATGTTTGGGAGGGGGGGGGGGCATTAGGCTTATACCGGATTGCATCAGTTTTTTAAAGTTTTTTGCTGTGTGCATGCCTTCTCGTCCACTAAGCATTATTTTTTCGAAACGTTTTGGGGTTTACCCGCGTGATACCTTTCCCTCCTCTCCTTCCTGTACCCTCCTTTGGTGCATTATGCCTCAATCGTGATTCGTGTGATTGCCACGGATTTGCCTTTTTGCTTTTAAAGAACGTTGTTTCCCGCATATGCCTAGGGTCGTCGGCACGTGCCCCTACAACCATATTTGTGAAATTCAGCGACGGCCCAAATATGCTCAGGCGAATTGCGCAGTAGGATCAGAAGGCATCCACTGCCGTGAAAACTCTTATAGACGGGCTGTTTTCGGTATTTCTTCGCCTGGGGAGCAGGTATATTTGAATGGGGCGCGAATTTGAACTTTTCTTGTCGCATTCGCGTCAAGAACGAAGACAACCCCGGGTTGACTCCTCGAGAAGCTTGACTTTCAACTTTCGATGTTGTGACAAATAAACCAATACTAGTTAAGTTGACTCCCCTAAGTGATCTCAATATGTCTACCTCCCTCAGGACTCAGTCCTTAAGTATGAACACTGATTTGATGTTCAAATACCCAGTGTGTGAAGAACCATTTCTAAGAGATCTTTGCATACAAGTAGTGCATCCACAGCTCCAAACGACGGGGCCGAAGTTCAAAGGACAAAGTTTGGAACTCTACGGTTTTATTGGCCATTTTCAGACTACCACTAAACTACCCAGTTGGGATCCTACCGGTCCCGAAGCCACTGAAAAATGGGAAAGTTCGATCATAATCCAGCCTTTTTCACTTTTATGCCCCTTGATTGCAGGGTCGAAGCTAATAATTGCGATAGTTTCAAAGAAATGTTCCTCGAATCAGCTAGCCTAAAAACCTGGTTCCTAGCAGTTTTAATGATGACCGCCGAAGTTATTCTAAGACCAATTGAGGACGTTTCTTCGAGTCCTCTAAAATAGTCCTCTAAATCCTTTAAAAATGGCTCACTTGAGGAAATCACCGCAACAGTGACAGCGCTTATATCATTTCTAAGGGAATAAGTAGGACACTGACTCAATCTTGAATAACTTTTCTAACCTTGAGAGTTAAAATATTCAAGCAAAGTTTTGAATGACCACTCAATTAACCTAAATGCTCTATTGTTCCGATGCGGAGAAATCCATGCGGTACTATTTCTCAGACCCAGTCATAATTAAGCGATAGCAGGTTTATCCCCACTTTATACGTTGTACAAATTTATTCTTCGGCAATATCCAGCAAGTGAAATACTTTCATTTTACATAAATTTGCATTTAAACTATAAAAATGATTGCGAAAACATTTGTACATTTATGAATTTTTTATTTTATTCTTTTTCTATTCTGAGCAACAAAGAAAACGCAAGCGGCTGCGCACGCAACGGATTATAAAATTCGTTTTGATGTTTTAGGTTATGCATCATTTCAATTACATCTACAAGCATTGTTGCGTAATTTGCACTTTGTTAGATCCGACTGCGCGCGCAGCCGGCTGTGTTCTATCGGTTATCATAATCAGTCATAAGTTCTTATCGTTATATATAGGTGGCCATCGAGTGCATCTTCCCTCATTTTTACCAGTTATCTCGATATCTATGTCCATTTCTTATAAATGACAAAATACGCCTCGTTTATATTTAGCGAATGTGCCCACTTTCGGTATAAGTCTTAGTGGAACAAGTCGTCGATAGAAAATTATCGTCAATGCCAATGCGATTACTATTTGAAGAAATTGCACCAAATTTGGATATAAATAGCCGAAACGTTCGAAAAGATTCCTGAAAAGTTATTTTCATATACCGGGTATAGGTTAATTAAAAGATAGACTGCAAAAAAGATGGACAATCTCGTTTTGCCTTCATTTATATAAAAATCATATATTTAAAATGCATAGACATCCATCTTTATCATATATATATATATATGGTATAAACTTTCGTCCCGTATAAATTAACGCCCTTTAACTCATCTTTACACTATTAAAAGATAACATGAGAAGCAAATTATGTTCGATGCTTGAATCCAATAGCCACAAATCACATATTTAAAGAAAATTATTGCAAAGAAATACGCGTTAATAAATGAAAAAGAATTACGTTGTAATTAGTGGACCGACTGTTCGTGCAATGCTACCGAAGAAAGCGAATATTCCTTGCATGAAACCCTAAAGAAAGCAGGCTCGTCAGAGCAATAAATTTTCGTCCCGTATAAATACATTATATATATATATATATATATATATATATATATATATATATATATATATATAATGTACTTCTTTATTCATTTATTATTATTATTATCTTTGTTAGAAGATCACTTAGATGATGGGCCTAATTTTATGGGACTTCAAAAAAAGGCTCTTCAACTTAAAAAAATGCAACTTTACAATTAAGCGTCAATCTTTAATAAGATGCAAACAGGCCCTTTATTGGTTACACTTATTCATGCTGTTCCTTTTTTCTGCTAAATGTTTTATTAAGTGAGCAAAATAAGTCTATTTTGCAAGTTCTATTGAAGGAAATGAATAATTAATTCACTTATGAAACGTAAAAACTCATCACAAATCAAAAAACAAATCCAAACGCATCGGCTCTAAACACCCAGAAAATCGCTATCAAACGGCTATTAAAATATATTTTCATTGCAAATATTTTTCAGATGCAATTTTTCCCATAGAAAATGTTGCTTTCTTTGTACTTTTTTTTGACGGACCTTTCCTCTTGCCAAAAACCTCACTCATTATTACGTTGAATGCTCACTGTTTCTTAATATTGTGTCCTTTCAACATTCGCAAAATCACATGGCAATCCTACCTGTATATATATATATATACAAATATTTACCTGTTTTTTAATAGTTCAACTCTCTAACCACAGAAGGTAATATTGATAAAATCTAGTAGGCATTATCTAAATCGAAGAGTGATATTTTAAATCCTATTTCTAACCCATAATCTTATTTCTCACTTATTAACGCAGAAAAGTAATGGCAACATTTGCAGGCAAATTTCGCTCAACATCTCATCGGATTTCAGGTGTACAACTTATGAAGCTTGTCAATTAAGAAAGAAAGATTACAGGAAATCTCATTTCATTTTTTTTCTTCCGTTCAACGAGTTGTCTTGTACAAAGCGCGTATCTTGCTGAAACAAAGCCAACCAATTTCCTTTGCTTTGGATTTAGAATATCCTATATCATACAATTTCATCGTTTAAGAATCGCAACTTCAACGGCTATATGTATGAAGTTGAAGATGGAAGAAAAAAGATGTATAGCCGTTACCTGATTACGAGGTCCTAGTACTTGTGAATATATTGTACCGGAAGGTGTAGCAAAGTAGGGAAATGCAAGGCCAAAGATAAGTGTTGCGCTAACTATATATAAATAGATTGGTGTACGAGTTGTCCATTCACACCATGTATATCGTTGATAGCAACCGCCATTAATTGTTGTATCATCCGTGAATGTTCCTTCAATTAATAAAATTCCGCTAAAATTTTAGGCGGTGATTCGTAATAAATGGGATCTCTGCTATTGTGTTCAGGATATACGAGTATCAAATAATTCTCCAAATTATGAAATATTCTTACTGATTGCACGCATATTGGTTGAAATACTCGAATATGTTCTTACTTGTTTACTTATTAAGAGACTTCTAAAAATTGCATTGCATATGTACCATGTTGCGTCGAAAGATGCGCTCGCTATCATTCAACACTGAATGCCCATAGGGAAGAACGCTTGCCCCATGCAAATTTTGACGCAACTACAGCCCTTGATAAATTCGTCCGGTTCTGGCATCTTTTCATGCTGCGTTATCCATATCATTAATGAATGCAAAATGGCGGTTTATTTTAAAAGTGTGTCTGTCTGTCTGTGTTTGTCGAATAGATGTACAGGCAGACACAAGGATACACGTAGACATCACATCACCATAAGATGGTTGTGCAAAGTAAACTTGCAAAAGTCCATAACAACGCACTCATTTAAAGAAAAAAGTCTCTTCCTAGTGCTTCAAGTTCCACGATTTATTGCTTCTCTAAGTAGGTTGATGTCTAGAACCTTCCTTTTTGAGTTACAATTTTTTAAAACCTGAACTAGAAATTTTTCTAGGATGTTATGCAATACGGTGAGCATGGTTGAGTTTTGATTGCACTCACCGTTAACCTGTATGAATTCCATTTTCTCGGGATAGAACGGCCATGGTGTATTGACAATATAGTGTATAAGGAAGAGGGTCAGAGCAAATAACATCATCCTACGCTTGTCGCTGAAAATTTACCTTCAAAACTAGGTAACTGTCAAAGATGGAACTTTGAACATTCCGTTACATACGCAGTCCTGAACCACATTCATGTCATATCTTCACGGCTTCGCAGCATCTTGTCATGCAAATGTCTATTTTTCTTCCTATTATATAAGTGAAGTTCAAAAAAGTATGGTGGACATCGGTGCATGTGAGCGTTTTAAAGGTTAGTTCAAGCAATAAAATTTGCAGTTTTTATTATGAGAGTTTTTCTGAGGTGAATCGCATCGCTAATTAGCGCTGAAAGTCTTTTTCATAAGACTGTTTTGTGTATGGCTGCTCATGTCTCCTTCGCACAGAATATTGCAGAAGGAAAGATTTGCAACGTAAAGGAGCATAAACTTTTATAACTTTGATTAAACTGTCATTAGAAGGACTGGTTACACAACCCTTATTATGAAATGTTTACCTAGCTACAACCCCCTCTTTCCTCTTCTTACGAGGCTTGATAGTCTCGGTACTTGTTTCTGGTCATATTTTGTACGCCGTTCTTTCTAAGGCTTTAAATGAGTTTTTAATTCTGCGAGGTGAAAATTCAGGTGACTAAACTGCGAAAATGAGATTAGCAAGCATTTGGGTTAATTTCAATGGGTTTAAAAAGCGATAAATTCATTAATTTGTGAGTAAACCAACAATTTTCCAATCCTTGTATATGCGATAGCAAAATAATTAATAACACTAATAACACAACTAGCTGACTGAATAAGGCCATTATAAAGGATCGCCTCACGATTATTCCAATTAAACATCGCAATTGTTAGTGGTGATGCCATTCTAAAAATATTCAAATTTTATTGTTCTTATATTATGTTAATTCACTTAAAAAATATTAGCTTTCGAGTAAAATTCGTTGCGTCCATAGTTAGCAATAAAATAAATGAAAAGGATTCTTGAGAGGCTGATATAATATTGGCTCGCTGAAGAGCCTTTCTCCGCTCCGCTCAATATAATAAATAATTTTCATAGACCTGGCTGTTTGAGTTCGTTTAATCTGAGCACTCCTGCAAACCTCCTACAGAAGATTCGGTTTTTTTCAGACCCGACCACTTAAGAGGTTGTTAAATGTAAGGAAATTCCGGAGCACGCTCAATTGTCCATAATTCCATCCAATTTTGATTAGTCCAATTATACATAATTCCAAATTACAAAGGCAGGAAACAACTTCACACTGCGAGCAAATAGGAATCGGGAGTAATGAAAGCATAACGGATGTTGGTAGTGTTCGGCGAGGCAATGTAATAAAAGGTGGCATAAGTGGTGAGTGGCGTTGGCTGGCAAAACTTTTCTTTCAGAGAATTGGAACTTCGGATTCACGATCATCAAGAAGGTTCCCACTTCACTAAGGGACCACCAACTTAGTACTCCTAATGGCAGCAGCAGTGATAACCTCAAAAAAAGGAGCAGTACTTATGCTCCTGACAATTTTTACCAAAGAGCTGAAGCGATTCAATTTTTTTTTTTTTTTTTGCCTAAATACTTTTAAGAATCAAATGGCGCATTTTAGCCAACCCTTCTAGGTATTTATAAGAAAATCATTAGCAGAGAACTTTATTGAGCAGCGATGCTTCATCGCAATTATCCACTATCTAACCATTCTTGAAATTTATGGAAACTATGCGATTTTCGAGGAACACTTATTGAAGATTTTAACGTCACTAATTTTGATAATAGTAAATAAAGGTATTTGGTCGATGATTGTTTTAAGTTTGACAGTGATCTCTGATATTTTTTTCGCTACCGATCTCTGATATTTTTCGCAACTATAATATAGTTGAAAAGTTATAATATTATTCTATATACATTAACTGAAGTAAATATGAAAGTATTTGCAATTCAATTAAATTCACTGAAACCGTTTTTTCAAATAATCTCAGTTCTTAACTTACACTTCAACAGTGGTAACGATGCTTTGTTCTACATACCACATATAAATTAGAACTGCTGCAGCTAATTTATCGAATTTTGGAATCACAAGATATGGATCTGAAATAAAATTGACTTGTTTAATAGAGAGTTATTTATTTATAAATAATAACGAAGATAACTGTGCGGAATTATAAGCTCCCAAACCTTTGAAAATTGAGAGAGAATTTAAAAAGTTTCTCTCGGAAGATATTATTTTTTTTACATTCGTTGATTTAGATTTATTTTCCAGCGCTAACTTTAAACTTGAGAAAAGAATTAGGCTTCTAAAGCTCAAAGTTTAATGTGAGTAGTCCTTATTGATCTTCCATAATCAAAAACAAATGATTAGGAAGGCATTTATTCAATTTTTATTTCTAACTACGAATTTTTATTAAGATTTTTATTAATTATCCATTAGGCGATATCTCCAAATATCATTGAACAAAGAATTTAGTCACCTTTTTCCTCATCGATATCAATAATACCAGCATATTTCTCTTCAAAACAAAATAAAAGAAGAATAATTGAGATGACCGAAAGTATGATCATAACATAAGCGGGTACAGTATACATACTTAAATGTAAAACACCCAACCACACTCCTGTTGCACCTATCGGTGAAAAAATTGCCTGCAAATGATGCAACCTTAAAAGTTTTGTATTTTAATTTTCTTCGATGATATATGAGAACGTTCATAATTGGTAGCACATAGAAGTATACATAAGGGAAGTCTATCCAAGCATAACCTCAAAAACTTAGAACGATAATAGTTGCTAGTCACAAAGAAATTTATATAATCATATATTAAAATATGAGAAGAAAATCATCAAAAATTTTGTGCCAAATGCATGAAAGAGCGACATAGGATTATAAAAGAAGAAAAAGTTGTGCTGGAATATGAGCTGAAATATTTTAAAAGGTCATAAATTTTTCAGAAATTACCTGTAATGCAGGACCTAATGATTGTCCAAAAACGAAAGCTGCAATGCCGAGTGCCATCGCTTTACTTCGATCGCTTTCAACGCTCGCTGTCGCCGTATATGCTCGTAGCACACCAAGATTTCCTACAACGGTCGTAATAATTTCGATTTACGTTGCCGAAGTCCATAAATCTATAATTCAATCATATCTAAATTGGCCAACATAGTACGAAATTCAGAAAGACTTTATGCGTCGTATTAATTGTCCTAAATGCGTTTATAGACAAAACGAGGAAATCAAAATAGAAGCATTGTTGTGTTGCAACAAACTATAAAATTAGATGTGGAGATGGATAGAGAAATGCCTTCATATGCACAGCCGACTGTAATAGTGACACGGAAAATTTAATGTGAAATTTAACCTGAACCGACTCCCGATAGTATTCGCGCAAGCATCATATACCATTTAACGTTGCTTTTAATTGTTGGCAAAAGTGCGTAGAGTAGATGACCAAATGCAGATATACAAAGACCAAACGAAGCTGGGAATTTCGTATTGCGAGCCTTTTGGCTCCAGAATCCAAAAATTGGACTTGCTAGCGTTTGACCAATTGAAAAAACCGCCACAATGATACCAAAAAAGCCAAAATCTGCTGTTGGATCTAACTAAAAGAAAAATTTGATCATTAATACTTCAAAGATGAATTGCTTTTCGTAGAGTTTTTTTTTTCAGATGTTGAAAGTAATATATTCTTTGTAGTAATTTGTATGAACAGTTCAATTGGTAATTGAAGATTACCTCGTCATCATTTCTTTTCATTTTTTTCCATTCGAGTGTGGTTAGGTGATCGAAATTGAGTGGCATTTTCGACAAAAGAAATGTGAATATTTAAAAAGTACACTATAGCTTGTTTTTTTAGCTTTAAAAGTTATTAGCTGAATTGTTCATCATTTAAAGTTTGATTCAATTAAATCTTTGCTCTACGTGAATCACGCTCCCAAGCTATTTAGGAAGTATAAATCCCACTAATCGGAACAAGCAAGTCTAAGAAAAAAGTTGTTAGAAATTGAGTGCCTACTAAAGATCGATGATATATATCTGACATATTCTAGATGAGCCAAGATGCACAAACATTCCCTTTTGTTGTGATAATCTACAAGTATAACAAATCTCCTCTATTCTCAAATAAAACTGAAATTCAATAATGGAATACTCAAATAACATCATCAAAAATGAAAAATTTTCATATGAAAATCCTTTAGAATTTAATTGAACTATTGAAAAATATCAACTAACACCGCTAAGAAATGGCCACATTGATGTGAAATAGATTGCAAATTGTACGCCACAAAGGAATTGTACAAAATTACATAACCATAACGATGGCCATGGTGATTTTCGATCCTCAAAATCTTCTTCTTTTTGTACACTGAAAAAAGATAGAGCGTCGTTATCTAATATAAAAGTTTAAAGATCATCATCCAAAGAATTCACTTACCTTCCGATCTATAAATCGTCATATAATTTGATTGCTATGTTTACATTGAATCAAATTTAGCACTCGGTAAAGTTTCAAAGAGCGACGAAGATAGACAATTGTAATATTATGCAAAGAGCCGAATTATGTTTTTTTCTTGTATGAAAAATTCTTTAAAAAATATCTTTAATCTTTCATGCAAATTTCTTGATTTCTGAATCGACTTTTAGATGCAATGTCATACTCGTTTGTCTTCTTCCACTTTCACCTCGCTTATCACTGGCGATCATAGGATCTAAAAAATTTTAGAAAATAGTTATTGATGAAAAAGGAGGAAAATTCATATTAGTATATTAAACGCCTATTTTGTCATTATAAAAGAGATCTAACTTCTTATCACTAGTCGCTGGGCAAACCCATCCACTGCTTCCATCGGCAAGCAATTCGGTGACCTTCAATTCCCATATTGACGATGTTTGCGAAATCTCTGTGGCCTTTCTTGGTATTGCGGATCCCTTATAAGAGATGCACGTTGGCTTTCTGCCTATCGAACTGACTGACAATGAGCTTGGTCTTCCACCACGCTCCATTGCTGGGATTGTCCGCATCATTTTATTTTCCTTTCGAGTCGAATCGTTACGACTTTTCCTTCTGCAGTTGCATGTTCCATCGAATGAAATTAGCCCATAAGCGAATCAAGATACACTCAGATGATGGCTAACGTTAAATAAAGTGAGCACAAGTAATGTTAGCGGTCAGGTGGGAAGGAGAGGGTGGAATGGCCTCATCCGCTATCAGCAAAGCGGAGAGGAGGAAGTGGAGGAGGGGCAACGACTAATATGATGTGTCATAAACGTAGTGCAGGAAGTGGCGTAAGGTGTAAAATATGCGAGGGCTTAACGATCGATTATCAGTGAAGGAACTGGAATATTGAAGAAGTGAATGGTTTCTTGGATCACTTCCTCAAGGAAATGTCACCAAAACTGAACACGACAGAGCAATAAAACACTATCATTTATTGTTGAAGAAAAATGCATTACAATCTTTATAAATCGTCTATGCTCATTAGATTTTCATGAACGAATAAATCTCCGTTATTATCGATATTTTTCGCGACACGATTTGTATCTTTTGTATTACGATTTTTAACATTTCTTCTTTCATATATTTGTGCATTTTATCTTGTAGTCTTTTTTTGCTTTGCGCTATTGCAATCATTCCTCGCCTTGTTTTAATTAGATTATTGAATTTTATTTGTCTTTTGTGTTCGCATTATTTTCAAACAATTAAACATTTGATGATCGCAAAACATCGGAAGCAAAAATAAGCCGAAGTTCGAAATAAACGCTAAAAGATCATGTTTTTTGACGTATCACATTGGTTCATAGTCATTGTTATTCTCTCAAACGTTGTCGAAGTATTTGTACTTGACAGAGCAACATTATAACAATAAATTGAACTCTATGTTTTATGCATTCAGAAATAATATATTTGGTGGTGAGTTGAACTCTATGGTTAGATACCGTGTACCGCACTGAAAACATACTTCAAAACTGCAAACATATTACTATCCTAAGAGAGGAAAAGACTGGAACTTCATTCTCTTAATAGCACTCTACCAAGCAGGAAATATTCCATGGTGAGAATTTTTAATTTATCGTCTAGTCTAAATATTACGATAAATCAAAAAGCAAGTAATTGAAGATCTTCGATAGAAGGGAAAAATCAGTTGATATCCTCACTCAGTAACCGCAGACTGATTTCTTCACAGAAGTGGAGAAGAATGAATAAGGAACGAGCACAGTTAAATGTTGAAGTTGCTCTTGACTATAGATCATTGCATTGTCAATAGCAAATGAAGCAATCGTTTTGACAACATAACCTATTATTTGACGCTATCAGTAATTAAAAAACTATTTTCATCTTTGTTCTTCAACGCTCTTTACTGCTAAAACAGTTGATGATCATTGGAGAGACGGGAAAAAAAAAGCTGATAAAGCGGGTTCTTTTCTCAATTAAAGCCTCATAAAAAAGCAATAAAGAATACGGTTACGAAGCCTCGACGCCTGGTGATTATTATCGCTTTCATAAGCACTTTTTCACTGATTTTATCTGAAAAAAATGTGGAAAATTTTTTTAGCACAAATTTAAATTATTTATTTTTGAAACGTTTTTTTTAGCTATCAAAGTTTTTAATAATCGTAGTATTAAATTGAAAGCGGTAATTAAATTGAAGTACCAAATAAAAGACGAACGTATTTCAAAACGATACAACAAATGTGCAATTTTAGACGAATGAAGACCAACATAATTAGTGCCGCCGATAAGAGATGCAAAGATTATGCTAGAATGACGATGAAAATATCAGATTTGTCGTGCAGTGATCTACGAGGAAAGTTTTTTCCCCTAGTATATTATCACTTTATCTTTGTAGTATATGATGTGATCTTTGCTGTGTAACGAGCAATGCGATACCATTGAAGTTAGAAGCTTCAAAAGCAAAAAAAAAAATATTTCTTATTCGAAATAAATTTGTTTTTTTAAATATAGCCATTGAGCGATAATTATGTAAATGTATGCAAAGAACCATCACATATAAGACTTGATATTCAAACAATATCATATCGATTATAACTAATTACCGACGATTCATGCAGGTGCTAGCTAAATCCTATTGTTTCAAACATCTTAAGACCTTAGGGATCTTAAATAATGAGTCTTAGAAAGACACTTATCGCCAATATTTCAATTTTGAGCAGAGGCTTTGGCGGTGGAATCGATTATTTTCCCTCCTTTTTTTAGAGAGGAAAAATAATCGGAAAATTAATTTTTTTGCGTTTTTTTCATAAAGTAAAATTTACAATCGTATTTCGGGTAACCTTTAGTGCTTGACAGCTCAGACACTTTACCTCTCGAACTCCTGAATAAGCCTTCTCGGGTCAGCAATAACAATTTTCACCTTTTTATTGCAATCTAAGAAAAATTTATGTGATATGATCATCAGTTTTGTAGTATGTGATGTACATAAGCAATAAAAAATTCAAGTCGTTTTATTCAAGAAACCAAATTCCAGTTTAACGCAAATACCGATCTACAACGGTTCACAACATCTTTGTTACCAACGAATTTACTCAGTTGCCGATAGGAGCTGATAAAGGAATCAGCATATAGTTCGAACTCCTTTCTACAACTCATGTCTAGGGAAGGACGGGAGAAAGGGTTTACAAACACGACGTCAACCATACCAGCCGATCGGCAAAATGAAAGATGTTTCCGCTGCGGTTTTTGGGACAGTTATGAACCTACGAGCTGTGACACCAATAATGCGTTGGAAATAGTTGGGGATGCCAGAGTTTTTTTCCCAAACGTTTCCTCATCAGATCAGCGGGTAAACGGGTGGGCAGGTCGGCTCACTTATGAACTTTTAATGAATTTTCTCAATGAGGTTTTCGAGAGTAATTTTGGCATTTATATCTAAAAGTTTTTTTTTCAATATTTCGACAGCGCAACTACCCTATAATTTCAGGTATATAGCTCACTGCTAAGTAAACTTCTTAAACGCAATTACTTCAAAGTGTATCACGACATCGTCTCCTTCATTATGCACTTGTAGGACGTCGAAACTATGCGTCTATGCACTTACATTTTCACGTGATCAAGGTGGCAACAAAATTATAGCCACATTGCTCGTGACAATCTTATCAGAACGCTTGAACGACTCATCTTTTTCATTCCTATGATAGGATTGTTTACAGCTGAAAGTTCATTTGAACGGGTATAATTGACAGTGTGCACTATAATATTTCTTATGGTTGGCAGATGTTTGAAGAGCAATTTTGATCGTTGGTAAATAGCGTTATGCCTGCTTCCTGAATAAAAAATTAATTCATCGCATCATTTATGATATTCTTATCAATAATTTAATTGTCATTAAAGTGTAAACTGACGTGAAGGAATTCATGTTGAAAAATGCACTATTGTCTATGATTGATTCGACGATATCATAGAGTTGAAAGTCTATCATATCAACGATAAATGACTAGACGATTCGAACTCATTGATAGTCTATACCCATTCTTTGTAGTGCAATAATTCTTACTGAAATTTGTTTTTTTCCCAAGAATTTTCCCTCCCCCCCCCCCCAAAAAAAACAGTCATTGTGTGGGGAATCTGAAACGGAATATTACTTATACGGTACGGAAAAGTTCGGCAACAGTAAAGGGAGAATGGGATAGCGAAAAAAGTTGAACGATAGATTTGCCTCACTTCTAACGATCTGTAGATGAGGAGGAAATGTCCCTCAAATATGGAAGAAGGATATATGGAAGAAGGAATATGGAAAAAGACGGATGATTACCTGCGTGATATTAAACGAGGAATTCCACGCGTTCACATAGGTATTTTTAAGTGAGAGAAACAGTTCATACAGCAGTCTTCTTCACCATCCCGGAAATTGCACAGTGGACAGCCTGAATCATGGATCAATTTTGTTCATCTAAGGATCGCTATTCCTTTCCATCCTAATTGTCGACTGTGTTCCACCCTTTTGGTTGCTCAGCACTTTAATCGTTATTCAAATTTCGAATTTGCTATGAACCTTTAGTAGAACTGCAATAGTGAAACATGTAAAATACTACCACTATGCATTCTTAATCCCCGTTATATAAAAGCGCATTCGTCACCAACAATATCGACTAATTTGTAAACTGGATTCGAATTTCTGTTTTCCCTTATTTGCAAGTATTTCTAAATATGGGAAAAAGTGGAGACATCAGAAGAAAAATATTTGCCTACTACTATTATTTTGCCGGTTCTCGAAATTCCCGAAATTATTAACCGACCGCCATTTGTTGTCGTTGCATTGTGGCTGTTTGGTCGTGCTAACGCCATGAGCGTGGAGGGTTCAAGCGAAATGAAAAAGTCGGCTATCCCTCCAAGACATATGTTGGTTAGTTTTGTTTCCTCAGTTTTTTTTTTTACCTTATCCGAAATGATGATGTATCTATGTGAGCATGTGGTCGGATTCATGCGTCTACCAAGTTCATAGCTCACAAAATATAGGGCGAAAAAAAGCTACTAAAAGCTACCGTGGTTTACGGTGATATACGGTTGTCGATTTGGGAACGAGAGGAGTGAGGTGATCGTTCACTTTTGATTCCATTTGCCTATTGCAAAGTCGAAAAGGAACTTCATTAAAACTCCTTAGGAGAAATACAAAGATAAAAAATAATTCAGACTTGGGAATTTTAAACTTTCACCGATAACGTCAGTCGTTTTCCTATGTGAAAGACAATTGCTACTTAAGCATATTCGATAAAAAAATGAGTTGGTATCTGAAGATGATGAAGAACAAAATATTAACGGATGAGATACGAACTTCGGATACTCGTATTTATTTGGTACGAAATGGAGAGGATTGTGATAATATTATGCCCGCATGGAGAAATAGAGCTTTTGAAACCTATCAAGCTTATCGTCTGGTTCGTTTCTATTTATAAAAAGTTTTTTTTCTCGAAATTCATACTCTCAAATTTCCTGGAAAATATGACTCTTTCCTAGAAATAAATAATTCTCATATAAAATGACGAATAAATTTTCTCTCAAAAATGAGAGTGACTTCATTATCGAGGTATAATACTGGATGAATCCAACGTTATATTGAAAACATCACTTTATCAAAACATAAATAAAATTTTCGCAAAAATTAATTAAAATTAGAGAAGAAAATCTCATAGGACGAAAAAAAACAAACTTCTTTCCCCTCCTACTTTGCCTCCAATGGAAATTAGACATGGAATAGCCACGGATCACCGACTTCTACCAATGAACTACAGCCTCATCACTTTGAAATAACATCAATGGATCTCATATCCAAGACGACAAATTCTCAGCTTTATCCACGATGGATCGGAAAGTCATGGATTTTGGAGTCCCATATCTCAGCTTCTAGCCACTAAATGAAGTTAGCCGAAGTAGAATTTCAGAGATTAAAGTCAACGAGCTTCCCGAAATTAAAATGAGTAGAGAAGATCGAAGAACCTCAGAACTAAAAAGTTTGTGAGAAACAGGAAATTATAGTGGGGAATGGGGATCCTTCTTAACATCACTCGAAAAAAAAAGAAACAACTATAATAGGTAATAGAGAAAATATAAGAGAGGTTTTCTTTAAATCAGGCTGCCAAAAATTGTTCTATGTGACAGGAATAAATTTGCAACCATCCTGCATGGTTATTAATATAATTTATGTTGTTTTTGCAATGGTTCGAGTGAACGCATAAATATCTGATCGAATCGGAATTGCCGATGCAAATGAAACCTCAGCAAATAATTACGAAATAGGAAACAGTGAACTAAAGCTTTTAAATAGGCAGGCATACGCCTAGGCTCAATCGTGCATAAGGAGCAATTCTTCTAATCGTTTATTATAAAAAAGCAAAAGAAAAAAAATAGCCTTAAATAGTGATGTTATGAATATTGTTTATGCTCCCTCTTATTTTGGAGACGGCAAGAGTGTTTTCATTTCTTTTTATGCAGATTTTAATTCCTCATCGGGATGCTGTGTGGATGAGTATTCCTATGTCCTACATTAGTCCCACCTATGGGGTTGCATGCTTGTGAGGAGAATAGCAAAGTCGTTTGGTGCTTTTTTTCCACTCTCGTGGAATATATGTATTTTTTGCATTTTAGCTGATTCGGGCAATGTTAGCTTAACTATTCAAAAACAGCGATAAACTATGAAATAACACATTTTTTTAAGAAGCCGACCGGTTGCAGAAGTCTCAAACAAAAATAATTCATTTTTTGGACCGAGTCCAATCGTTCAAGAAAAAAGTCGGCGTAGGAATTTTGAAATGCAATCAAATTTAAGTAACTCATTTATCAATAGAGGCCAAAATGGGTGTTGGTGACTATCTTACCGTACCTAATCATGCCCTGGAAATTGATACACATAGAAACTATGTCGATAGACAAAGTCCTGTCACTAAGCACTTTTTGAAATGAAAACAAATCATGGTTAGCAGCAGCATTCCGACGCGAAAACCAAAGTATATTCGGTAGCAAAAGTCAGTGGGTACAAGGACACAGAATAATTCAGCATGCTTCCTGACCTCATCCATGGCTTCATTCCAAGTCATGAGCTTCCTCATGGATAATACGCGTTTGTTTCTGCCAAAATCACGTGCTGGAATCTCGTCGAAAAGTTCATACGATATAGCTTGACATCGTCAGAGAACGATCCGCTGTGTTCGATGGAATCGCAGTAATACTGATCTCGTAAGCCTCTAAACATCCTGAAAGATTTGCTTAGTTCTTAAACATCCTGATTCGTCGCCATGTTTGTTTTGATACTAAACATCCTGAGCGGAGGTCGATTTACCATTACAGTTGGATATGAACCAACCAGCTTGGATACCGCGAAGAGCTGGTGGTGAGGACGATTATATCTCCGATGCACCTCTCACAAATATCGGTTCATTGAGTGCACAGTTCGTTGGAAGAGCAATAACAATGCGCACTATGATATCGGAAATTTACACGTCACCCTCATTAGCATCTGTTCAGGTATTGATATATCAATAATTTCCAAACGCTTATGACATCAATTGGGATTTCATATTAATAAGCGATTAGCTCTTGCGTTTTTCTTTCAAAAGAAACGATCTTTTTTTGGAAGAAAATGCACTTATTTGTTGTTGAAAAAATAACTTGCAAATCATTTGTTTGCAATTTGGCATAAATCTTGCACATATCTACCGCTGCAAAAATGTATTTGCATTGTAATCAAATCAAGCTTTCAACGACAAAATGCTAAAAGAGTATTGCAGTAAAGATACTTTTTTTTTCTGAGTAGGGAATTGCACAAAATTTGCATATAATTTCCTATGACAACAATCTAATGCTTCAATTTTTGTTATCGAATTATAAATCAACCGATTTATTAGAGCAAGTCCTTTAAACAATGATCACTGAGCAGAGTCTGTTACGCTTTTGTTGATACACAAATCATATGATGACGTCATAAACACTTCTCGTTCACCCTGCTAACTCATGCACCGTATTATTGCATTCACTTGGTGCACTGAGCAGTCTGCTGCATCACTGCTATTTGATTATCGAGTAAAATTTTATCGTTTTACATAAAAATGCTAATACAACATTTTCTAAAAAAATCTCAATAATTTTTGCATAGGAATACCAGAATTGTTATTGGTGATATTTTTTATTTCTTTGATATTAACTGCATCGATGCATGAGGTTATATTGAAAACATTTCTCAAAATATTTCAGACTGCTTATTCGTTAGCATCATGTCTTCAACAAAGATTTCTGGCAAAAATTCGCGTTGAACCAGGACTTTTCGAGCCTTTACCACTTATAACAAAAGTAATATTATTTTTTGTTCGATGCATTTTGTTGAAGACATCTAAGCCTTATAAAATTTTAATCGTACTTTAGATAAATTAGTTGCGCTATAAAATTAGTCATAAGCCATATAAGGACAGCCTAGAAAATTTCGTTGTATGTGAATGTGGATGTTGAAGAAGAATGATCAGAAACCGAAGCTATCGACCCCTATCTAACTAGGATGATTTATGTCAAAGTTGCTGGTGTTACAAATAGTGCAGATATTTAGTCGAAAAGGTTTGATAATTTTCTTACGTAAACATGAAAAACTCATAAATGAACACTGCAAAAATAAAAGCCGAATTACTAGTATTTTAGTGAGTTTCGATAGCAAGTTCATATTAATCAAAAGCATAGATTTTAGATTGATGACCACAATAAAAGCATCTGAATAAGGGCTGTAACTGTTTCGTTTTTTTATTCGATTATTGCTGCTATTCGAATGAGAAAAAAATGCTGTGATAGCCGGTTTTCTTTTTGTTTTTTTCAGAATTCACTACCAAATTTTCTGCTAGTTGAAGATTTCATTGCATATGGTATCGATATTGATCCATCCTATAAACCGTTCATGAAAATGGAGCAACTAGTGAAGAGCGTTGCAGCGGTACTCACTTATGTTATTGTGAAGCAGCAGAGCCATAGTTAATTGAGAAGCTACTTGAAGGTCGATTTCATCCTTATTTGGGTCTTCCTGATCTACCACGTGGATACAAGTCTTAGTAATGGTGGCGGAGGGGGAGGAGGAGGAGGGGGAGGAGGTGAACTAAGGAAGGAAAGACCTCTCCTATATTATCCCCTAATCTCGAATATGGCAATAACTTGCCCTTTCCACACTCATTGCACTGGAAGGAATTAGTCAATTCTCTGCCTGCAGGAGGGGATAAAACGGTTTGGTGAGGCAGAGAAGTCGATTTAGATGAATTTCGTTGCTCGCACGCATTTTGTTGCTGCTTTGTTCAAAAAGTTTCTTTTATTTTTAAAACTGAAACACTTACATTTGAAGAGCCGAAATTGTCCGGTTTACGCAGACGAATTTCCATCCAGCATTTAATCCTTGTGAACGCTTTATTGAGATTGTAATGGTGGAGGAATGAGTCGACAAGTAGAGTCCTTCCCACATCAACGCTTTCATCCACGAATCACATTTTCCATCCTCCTCTGTGTGTCGAAACATTTTTGATAATCCTAAAAATATATGGTAAAGTAACATTCAATTTTCTCTCTTGAATGAATTTCATGGCAGCAGTAGCGAATTCAATGAATGTTGCGT
Source organism: Baylisascaris procyonis (assembly GCA_037389465.1). Classification (NCBI taxonomy): domain Eukaryota; kingdom Metazoa; phylum Nematoda; class Chromadorea; order Rhabditida; family Ascarididae; genus Baylisascaris; species Baylisascaris procyonis. The sequence continues at coordinate 98,691 of JAZARR010000153.1, forward strand.
TATACGATTGGCCGAATATCGGACATTCTTCCTGAAGAGTCAAAGAGTAGAAAGTTCCCTTCCGAATTCGGGTCCGTAGGCAATAGTATCGGGTAGAAGTTTCAAATATATTCAAATATTGAGTTCTACTCTCGCCGATGAGACACTTATTACAATTTCCATGAAAATATGGGAAGTGCTTAGATTTAGTGTTGCAACAAAAATATTTTCTCTGTTGTGATATCCTCTGTAAAAGTGAACCAATAAAAGAGCAAACGATTCTAGGAACAAACTGTGGGTGATGCATATGTGAGGATCGGTGAAGTGGGTGACGAAATCGCTAAAAAATGCAGCTTACATGAGAAATGCGTTGTTATCATATGCGATGCTATAGGTATCGATGCTCTCTTCAGGTGATCCATTGCTCTCATCGTTATTTCCTTTGAAATGAAGAATACTGCAATTGTGCTAGTTGACAACTTAGTATTTATACTAATTGGAGAGCAAATTAATCGTAGCATTTGCTCTGCTTCACATAGTTTCACACAATGAAATTAGGCTATAGTTGCTGATAGAAAAATATTACCTATATTTATTGGAGATTATTTCAGCTTTTACAGTGACCAATGGCTCAGTAAATTATTAATTTTAAGGCGGATAACTCGTCGAAGCGATGTACCCGAAACTTTAGACGATATTCGTGAAATGCGCAAATGCTATCCACAATGTTGCACTTTAACACTACAATGGAATGCGAAAATGCATAGTTGGAATTATGAATCAGCCACAATTCCACCAATGACATTTTTTCATACACGTAATACCGTGAAAGTACCGTCATTTTGTCGAAGTGGAAAGACTATCGCACCACCTGAACGAGAACCACTCCTTTAATTCATGTGTACTTTCTCACTCATTCATCATTTATATCATTTTGTTGTTCGAATATATAACTTCCTTATAGTTATCATCATCGGTCTTCTAGTTCTTGATTTGGCATAAGAAATTCTATAGCTATTTCCAGAGAGAACGTACTATGCTTTTTCGTTATATTCGATGAAATATTTCATGTGAACATGGGAATTGCCCGCATTTTTTTTTTGCCCAGATGTATTGGAAATTATTTAATGATGGCTAAGGTGAAGTTTAACCAACAATTGACACACTTTCTCCTCAACAATTGATATCAATGGAAATATTTTCTGAGGATTTTTACTGTGACAACTGAGGAACAAAAATTGTCTGCAGTTTATTAGGCATAATGCTTTCAAAAATTTGCAAAACATCCAATATTCCCGAGTTTTACAGCGAAAATGCCACATGGGTGGCATATAATATGTAAATAGAAATAAGGAAATAGGTTAAAAAAATTTTTGGATAAAGAACACAGCAATAAAGAAATCATCATATCAAGGAGCGATATCAATCGTTTATGTAATTTTTACGTGATTATTAATGAACACATAATCAAGATAAATTGCATTGACATAAGCGCAGCTGTGATCGTTTATTTAATCATCGAAAAAATCCGTTATATGCTATTATGTATTAGACAAGTTTCAATACGATAGACAATAGTATATTTAATTTTATTGTCCATAGACGAAATAAGTATATTATATCTATGAGAAAAATATTCATTCGATTTTTACTAATCAATTATCAACGCTTCAAATATTGGCATTTCATTAAAATAGATTATAATCGATAAGAGAAATATTTAAATGGAAATGAAATTTATATTTTTCTGGATAGAGGCTGATCGTCATAAAAGAATATACTATGAAACTAAATAGAGCTTAAGTTGTACAAATAACGCATGCGAAATTTAGTGATCCATGTTGAGGTTAATGTTTTCCGTTTCTCATCTAAACGATTGCGCCCTTGTCTTGTAAATATAAGAAATACTGAAATACTGAAATATCGAAATATTGAAGAATTCAAATACTGAAATAATACTGAAACTGAAAAAACTGAAAAATACTGAAAAAACAGAAACGTTCGCCTTGTATCCGTTTCTTATTGTACGTTACAAGTGTTATCTCTCTTGTATTGGTACTTTTTTGACGATATACAAAACAAGCAAATACAACTTAAAGCTAATGTCCAAATGCAACTTCACAATAACAACATCATTCAAGAAGCGACTCTTTCCAGTTGTCAACGTATATTGGCTATAATCATTCATAGCACTTCCACAATATTCGACCACCCGTGCTGTTCAATCGGGGAAGATTAAATTCTTTGCGGGTAAACAATATCGAACAAATCTCTAATTGTTTATCGCAATTTACAAGTACCTCTCATAGCTTTAAAAGTTAAGGCTTAAAAGGCTTAAATCCCCTCAAAAACAGGTCATATTCGCTTCTCGAAATGTTACACCGATGCAACCGACTATCAGCAGGTCCAATAATACAGAATTCCACTCAGCTTTCAATCAATAGAATTCAAAATCAACATTGAGTTTATCGAAATGCGAATAATAAAACGCACTCATTTTAATGGTGATATTTCGAGATTGGTTGAATCAATCCGAGGATGAGCCATTACGAATTGAGATTACTGCGACGCATGTGAATTGATTATTCGATGAACCCATTGTATAACCATCGCAACAAGACGTTCGTGGATACGTGCACACAATAGTATTGCAAACAACTTTTTCGTAGGATGACCTGAAAAATAAGGATCTCATTATGAGATGATTATCCTAAGGAACCTATTAAGGGCACCTTGCCGGTGGCTGAATTTTATCCTTTCCAAAAGTGATTTCCCGTTAATATGGGGTTCATCGCAGGAATGAACTATGCGTACATTAGAAATATATCTCTTTCAGGGTCATAGGTCATACGAAGATATGCAAAATCCTGCGACAACAAGGATTTTGTCGGGAATAATCACACTGCGCCAAAAAAAACGAACTCATGCTGCCACCTGCCACGACCTGCGCATAAATGAGACTATTAAATAGATCCGTCAGCGAATCAGGAAGAAATGGACTCTTGACAGGAAGATTTGCCATCGAAGTTTAAACATTAAATTAAAAACATGAAATGCATTCACACAATTACACAATTTATAACGATTCGATTAAAAGCACGGCGTCCTAAGGGACCTAATCGCATCTTCGAAAGGCCATGACAATGTTAAGCTCATTTTAAAGTGCGCAGTAAATCAATAGAATAACGTACTCGTGCAAAAGTTGCTTATAAAGGTCAAGGGCTTATAAAATGGTTCCATGTCATCAGCAGTTTTTTCTGAGGACAGAAATCCTCAGCCAATCTCTAGAAAACAGCAAATTTACCGGCGATACCGCAATTTTCAACCACCTGTCCAAATCAGCTCTCAGCTCCAGCCGAAACCTTAGTTCAAATCAAAGAAAGACTAAAAGATCACCAATTCATTTCAGACTTCTAAAGTTTACAGATTCTCTAATATGTAAGCAACTAACCCAGAGCAATCGCATCCGTTGCCTGTCTGCAGGCAACCTCTGAAGCGTTGGCGTGTACCACACGCACCACAAGTATCTGAACACTCTGTCCAGCTTTCCCACTGGTTCCATTGAGTTCCTATACAGTTTTGGGGAACCGTCATTGTCTGAAATCAACAATCATTGTCCATTTCTTGGGCTCACAAACAATGAACTCCTAAAAAACTTCAAACTTTTCTCTATGGATATTCGACTGGTATTGCTCCGCTGAATGTTTAGAACGCCCATTTGTATGTATGAAGAAAACGAATTAGGTCAGAGAAAATCAACCAGAAAACCCAGTTATCGCCTGCTAATCTGGCCTGATAGGAAAGTTCATCATACTCAGGTACATCTATCATGGAACGAGATGGCAATTCGGGAATATGGGCAGTTTATACCGTCCCAATTTCGGATTCAGAAAACATCATTCGATGTCATCCTTATATAAGGCACCCCTTCCCGCCGCAACATTTCTCTCATACTTTTGCTTACAGCTGCGAAGACATAATAAGCATTAAAAAAAATTCAAATATAATTGCAAATCACCACAAAACATTGCCAATACTCCAAGAAAAATGCATATTTGGCATGGTACCAAATGAATTATAACCTAGATATTTATAAGAATGAACGATTTTTTTTTGCAGAATACACTTTCCTACATATTATTTGGAAATTTCGTCTAAAATATACAATGTTCTGATTGACATCGAATAGCTTTATGCCTTCAAACAAAAACGAACCAAAGGAATCAAAACTGAGACCGATATAACACATTGTAAGCCTAAGTAACTATTCTGTACTTGTCTAAAAAAAATTTAGTAACATACGGTGGATGTGGTAGGAATAATAACGGAAGTCGTAGACTGAGTAGTTGTAACTTGAGCAATAGTTGTCGTTTCCACTGAAGTTGCGGTATCCGCTGCTGCTGAAAATTTGTTGAAATTATAGCGCTAACTGATTGCGGCAATTACGGTTAAGATTCTTCAAGTAGTAGTATATGCAGAAAAATGGGATTATAAAACGAAGAAAAACGTCTGAACACTATAGATGCTTTTTCCGATTGTTTTTCAATGAAACTTTGTATACCTTTCAGGTTATTTTGTTTGCCTCTTTTTTAGTAAAAGGCAGCTTCCACAGAGGTGACGATGATCCATAAATGCGCGAAGAGAACAGCTATGAGAGGAAGAAAACAGCATTGATAGCGTGTGAGATGAAACAGAACAAAAAAAGTTTTCAAAAGATCGGTGGAGATTTGAAATATTGATGAAGATAAAAGAATAAAAGATTTATATGCCTTCATGGTTGAAAATATAAAGAAATGAGTAACCTTCGGCAGCACAAAGTATTCCCGGGACGATTGTTCCATTTGTTGTTTGCCATTCACTTGCGTTATTACATTCAAGTGTTATATTCGCTAATCCATCTCCACTTGCTAATGTGTCATTCGCCATTGAGAGAATCATTGTGAAAAGTGCCGACTGAAATTTGAAATCAACAAGGAAGCTTTTTAAATAATAAGACACTTCAGCATTCATAGAACATCAACATCAAGCTAAAATGTTCTTTTCTGTATCTGTTTCTAAATTACCGATTTTTACAAAAGTGAATTAACATGGCTGCGTATCTTGGTAAGTACCTTTGTATCTTTATCGGACCTGTGATTCCGTTTCAAATGCAACAAAAGCTACGGAATTGGAACTCAAAAGGTTCAATATACTTCAACCTGATATACTCATTTTATATTCTTTTGTGGCAGTCATCTGTAAAAAGTAGTATGCAATTCGCGATCGTTTTTGTTCCCATACTTGGTAGAGTAACACCGAAAACAAGTTCTTCAAATAAGGATTCTTGAATCGCCAACAGAAATACCAGCCAACATAAGCGTCGAGCAATATTTGATCACAGCATTTCCATGCAGTTTAAAGCACTATTCAAAGATTAGCTACCATTTGAAAGTAAAACACTAATGCACTACCAAAGCGTTGACAGAGAATCGACGAAACATACTATTGCAAATAAGTATGATAGGAGGTTTGTCGATCTATACTTTTGTTGGTTGACGGTTTTCCATTGAAGCTTCTGATGTGGCATTGAATTTGTACAACCCATCCGCTCCAAAAGAAAACGTTAAAATGAGCAACGGTTAAGCGCAATGGGCTGAACTATAAAACCAGTTTACGGACTAATCCCTCACGCGTGTAATTTTTTGCCGCCTATTCCGCTCAATTCTGTCTGAAATGCGATCCGATGATCAAAACGTCTGACGGCGAAATATTCTCGATGAAATCAACTCAAATGACAAAAAAAGGCGACCATATGCTTACCACATCGCTCGTACAAGATATTTCGATATGTGTGCAGCCATCAATTTCTTCTGCATCCATTATAATGTTACCTTGTTTGAATCCTATCATATTGACATCACCAATTGTTGGCATCGCACATCTTGCACAATTAGCTGCAAAATTATATTCATTAGTCACATTTTAAAAACGAATTTGTCGTATGCTTTAACTTCAAACTATGCCTTAACCATGAAAGGAGTTATGAGAACGTTACGAAAATGTCATGTCCACAGGGGTGTAAAATTTTGAAGAAAACTGAATCTCAGCAGCACTAGTGAATGAATAACTAGTCCACAGGGGTATAAAATGGATGAATGAATAATCCGGAAGGTAAAAAATCTGAAGGTAAAAAACTTCCCGCTATAATCCGGAAGGTAAAAACGAACATATTTAAATTTACTGCAATCAATTCATTCGAACAATGAATAGCGACATGCAAGTTTTGAGATCAATTAGAAGCAATCAAAAATACCTTTCACCTTTTGCGGGAATTGAAAAGAAAATGAGGGCATTGAAATTTCGAAATTCAACGACTTCCAAATAGTAAGTCAAACTATGATACATTTGAAGGGGTCTTACTATGGTATCTTCACATAATCATTGATAATTTATTCTAATAGAGAGAATATAAATACCTAATAAATATGAAAGGATTTACCAGTATCAGGAAGCGTTGTTGTTGTAGGCGATGAGAGTGTTGACGGCACTGAAATGAGCAATAACTTTCATGCATTTTTTTTTTTTGAAAATAGCTATATAAATCATTCCGAATAAAACGACCACTTCGACTAATCACTGAATTTAAAACAACTAGAAAATAATGTATGAATCCATCACATTTATAACACTATTAGAGATATTTATGCTGCTTTATTTGGCGAATTACCTAGTGCCCATAGTGACAATAATAATTAGGCTCCTCAAATTAGATCGTAAATACGATCAGCGGATGAACGAAAAATATAAAGGCAGACACTCGCCGACGAGTACGAGTAAATCATAATGATTAATTTTCATAGTCACTCATCGCCCTTCTTGTTGGTTTTATTGACTAAATTGATTTAGAAAATTACTGCTGAAATTTATATTTTAGATGTATAGAAAAACAGCAAATATCCAATAATATTGAGCGGTCAAATTTTCGTTTCATTTACGCTAATAGAAGCCGCTCGCGTTTTTTTCACGTTCCTGCGAAAGTTCGCTTTAATAGCGTCACCAAAAAAAAACAAAAAAACAACTCGAATCGTTCGATTTGAGTTGACAGCTTATTATCCGTTCAAAGCTGTCAATAAGCTGATTATCACATCAATATAAGTTCCTAACGTATCATTACAGGATAACATCACTATAGACATTGATACACTAGTTTAGATCATTTGTTCTAACACAACTCCACCACTGACGATTACATGCTATGCCATCGATTTCATACAGTTCAAGGCGGAAGTAAATCCGAGTGATATCGTAGTCCAAACTACCGTAATTTTAAACTTTTGGGTGACGAAATGGAATGACTGAAGAACAGATATAAGTACTCGTCGAAATATCTCAAACGCTGAGTGTGTCGGTCCTTTAAATACTTCAAACCGAATATGGAATGAACTATAAAGTGAACTCACATGAAGAAGTGCTGACGTTCACAGCCGCTGAAATAAACACAATAAACATTCGGGACAATTCATTGCGTACGATGAGTAGGAAGGGCATAAAATGCAGAAAGAAAAAGCTACAGAAAGTATTGCTGACAGCAAAAGAACGTTATTGCAATATTTCTTTGTTATTTATCATGTGAAGTGTAGACCCAGAAACTGAACTTACCCCATGTTTTCAAGAAATACCACTAAACAAGACAACGAGAGCATGGAAAAATTTTTGTCGCAACCTAGGGCATTATTTCGAAAACATTAGCCGCTTTCTTATCTTTTCATGATTCGTTGCGTATACAAGAAATGCTGACCTGTCAAAGCACATGCCACTGAGGTGACATTTTCAGCAGTTCCATCCATTGACCAAGTCGTATTTGCGGTACACATCAATAATAATGATACTTTGCTCAAATCACTGACCACTACATTTTGAAAATCGCCATTAAAACTGACCATCGCCTCATCTGTAGCCTACAATCATAACCTTCCGTTAATATTAGCGCGTTATGTTACGATGGCGAAGTGTGCTGAGTGCGGCAATATTGTGCATCCTTTAATTTTTCATTGCATAATGATGAGCTATGCCGTATGTGAAGAAGGCATTACATCTTTTTCTATCCTATATTTTTGCTTCCATCATATCATAACTTATATAGCACCCTAATATATATTGAGATTTCCAGAAATGAATTTCGATCGCTGAAGATATTTGATAAATAAATGAAAAAAATTTTGAAAAATCACTGATAAGTTCAGAGAAACTTTAACATTCTTGATAACTAGGCTTTAATGAGATAGCCATTAATCACTATCACTAGTAGTCACTATCAATTATATTGTTACTAAATTTGCTTTGTAAAAGTGCACTGTTGCATCTTCCTGTCTTCGAAAAGATAACAGCATGTGTATAATACCCTGTGTATGTATATGTGTGTATTCGAGTGTGTATGGATGGGTCCGCGTGCCTGTATGCGCATACATGTGCCAATCAGTCTGTCTTTAGTTTGAACTCTGCACTCACTTGAACTACAGCTATAAAATTCACTAAATCTAACGTATACCATAAGGTGATATCCTCTACTATCCTTCACACTGATCCGACAATTTCATTACGGGATGGGGGGAAGGGGGAGGGGAGGGGAGAACTCGCGTGATAAACAGCACAATGTGGATTTCTGTATCCCAATTACTCGATTAATGAGCTTCACAAGTTAATTAACAAAAACATAAAACTATGTAAGGCAACACTTGAGGAAACCAATATGAACGAATAAGAACGCACATCGCCAGAGCAAAACACTTGTGCCTCTCGACAGCCATCTGCCCCATAGAAGTGCTGTATAGCCAGATTGCCATTAGTCTCGGTCGTCACTGTGTTTGGAATGGCAAGTGGTTTGAGATTTGGACACATTCGACACGATGCTAAAAAGTTGAGATGCATATTTTCCAATTTTCGAGAGCTGAGTTGAGGCCATCAATTTTAGCCAAAAAAAAAAGTACCGCTGAACCAAGCAATCTCAAAATACCGACCAAGCGAAATGTGAGCACTCTATAAGTCGATGGCGAAAATTGTTCACCCTATAGGAAGCAATCACATAAAATATTCTGAAAACGAGACGATAGGGAGGGGGGGGGGGGGGAGTGGGGCTGGTGGATGGTGGATATATGTGAATAAATAACTCAAATTAAACGAACATTTTCTCAACGAAAGTAAACTCGTATTAGTCGATGTTACGATATACCCATTACCCAGATATGAAAGATTTCCATACTCAATCGGAGTTAAGATTTCATTCATGCGGATTAATGATAGGATATTTGCATATGAGGGAAATGATATTTGCACATGAGGGAAATGATATTTGCATATGAGGGAACTTTTAAAGTGAATAATTCGAAAATGATCGAAAAGATGCTGAATTCAGAAATATTGAGATACTTGTCGATGTAAAGGTTATATATAAATAGTAGAATAATGAAACCGCAATAAATGTTGGTCATAAGATGAACAACAGACTCATGACGCACAACTCAACGGACGAACAGATACAACAACAATGTGCGCGAAAGATGTGCGAATGAAACACGCCACAGTACATAATGATGCCGCACGCTTTGCTGTTTGCCTTTCTCCAAGGGTAGCCTAAGGCATGGAGCGAGGCAGGCACATTGACTCATTGACCTATACAGGCATTGTGAAAGTCATTCAAACTATTTCGCAATAACACGCGTATTTCGCAATAAACGTTTCGCAACAAACCAACACGCGTATCTGACACTACTGACATGTATGTCGTTGTGAAGGACGAAGTTGTGTTTTCCTTTCTTCTTCAGCGCCGGGTAGCTGTTTCGCCTCTTTCGCCAGATTTTTTGAGTTTCTTTTGCTCGGGAAATGTACATATGACACGGCTTTATGTTTCTAGCTTATCTAGTAATCTAATCTACTATTCAATGTCATAGAGATATAGCAGACACTCGGCAAAGCGTGACTATGCAAAGCTATGAAGGTACTTATCAAATTTGAAATAAGAATACCGTTTAAATCGATCGTAGTTGTTGTCGGCATTGAGGTCGTTATCAGAGGAACTGTTGTTGATTGTTCCACTAAAAAATCGCCTATGCATTATAGACGATAAGTGGAAAAGCGGATCACAGAAGGTGGCATCATATACTCTTTTTCGGTCGTCCAATTTGAGATATCATTTCCGTCATTCAACAACAAATAATAAATATGCAAAATGATGCATGCGATCATCGTTTGATTAATACGACTGCTTAAAGAAATCTTCTATAAAAAGCTCTTTTTTTCCTCCTCATCGATATCAACTGCTCTATAACTCTTTAAATTTTTCAAATAATTTTCTTCAAAATTAATGAACAAATGTGAATTAATACATAGGAAATTACTCTACTGAATAAGTCAAATTTTAGTTGTTCCAGAATTGAAACTATTGACAAACAAAAACATACATAGGCATAGAAATGAAGCCACAATAATGCAATTTTGTAAAGCAAATTTTAAAGAGAGTATGAAAACGTATGCAATCTTATACGATGAAACTACTTCCTCCCTCTGTATTTCGAAAAGTCGTTTTCTAACACCTTCATCGAGAGGGGGGGGGGGAGGGAGCTGGGGGAGCAAATTGCTCAATTTTCGTTCCCCATTTTTTCTTTGCTTGAATTCTCCCACTTCAGTTGATCCTCCTTGCCAAATCTTTTTTTTTTCTTTGGAATTCACCTCCATCAATTTGTTTAAACGAAATTTTCATTGAAAATCAAAATTATCTCTTAGGTGGAAAATGTTCCCATTCACAGTATCACTTTACTTATATCTGATTTTAGTATAGCTCCTTAAGAGAGAATAATTTTTTGATTTGTTGAATTCTCGTTTTCCTAGTTTTCCAGTTGTGACATCATTTTTACGATCCTATAAAATTCAATTTCCGATTCAATTTTACTTAATCATCTCTTCTTGATTTGAACGCATAAAAACCCTTTCATCTAGAATAATGATAATGAGCGTAACCTTTAGCAACACAAACGACTCCGGGTACGAATATTTCATCCAGAGTTTGCCATTCAGTGAGATTATTGCATTCGAGAGTGATATTTGCAGTACCATTTCCGATAGCTAGCGTTAAATTGGTAGTTGATTGAAGTAGCGTATAACCATCTGGCTAAAATAAATAAATTTACATCATTTTCCAGCTTTGTCTATATTCGAGGAGATGTTTCATCGAGTTTATTGCCCTCTCAATAACAACGAAAAATAATATATGGGCAATAGCTGAATTGCCAAAGCATCACAGTTTTGTTGATAAGGTCAATATTTTATTTCTTACAACTGTTGACATATCTTTGTATATGGTCGAGGATGGTGGATGGTCAGCTCTCATAGCGGTGGAATCTAACCTTTTTTCACGTTCATAAAGCTTGTTGAATGATGCGGTCAAGTTTTTTGGTAATTTACTTATTAAAAACGATGCTACTAGGAAGGATTTATGCAAATTAAAAAAACGTGGGAAAATATGGCGGAGCCTCATACGAGTCTATTTATCGCCAATTTTAAGAACCCTCAGAGAAGACCTACTATTTTTAGCTATGGTAGGAGCAATAGAACAGCATAGCACAAGAAGAAATGGCAAAAAGCTGTGGAAAAGCCCATGAAAAGACAATCAAAAGCGGCTATATTCATGCAAAGTGAAAATACTGCAATGGGTCTTATCGTTTATAGTGCATCAATATCAGTCAAATCGAAAGATTTGTAACTTATATATGAAAAAATAAATTACCTTCGGATTTACGCATGTGACATAAATTTGCATACAATCGTTGACAAGCATTCGATTCGTTATGATATCTCCATTGATATAGCCTTCCTCATTCGTCGTGCCAACGTTCAGAATCGAGCATTTCGCACAGTTCCCTTAAATCAGCACAATGATGAACGATCGTGGTCTTTCGTATTATAAAGGTGGTAAGAAGGAATTGATGCAGAAACATTGAAGATTCAACACCAGAAATAGACACAACATTGCAGGAATCTTTCTTTGGTTCTGTGGTCTAATTCAGCAGCATTCTGCATTAGCAGCATCCTGAACGCCTCCTTGTTAAGATCGGCCGAAGTACCTGCACTCCCACGACGTTTGCATTTGTATCCACAAACGTAAGGAAGAAGGGACAGCAGAATCTCTCAAATAAGCGAATGAGTTCATGGTAAAATTGTTCCTACGACCCTCGTGCAATTCAAATTAGGTCCAAAACATATACTGACAACCCTTACGTCCCTAATCTTTACTTCCTCGCCCCTCCCCATCCCCCATCCCCCCCCCCCCACCAAACTTATTTCCCATGGAATCCGCAAGTGTTCGACCACCAAATGCCTATAATCAAATACTTTATAAACAATGAAGGTCACCGAAACTTTTGATGTTTACGCATCATCTTTAGGCATTATAACGAAAATTGAAAGAAAAATTGCACAAAACAAAGGCTCATAGCAAAAAAACCCACAAATCTGAGCGTCATCATGAATAAGTAAGGTCAGTGGAAGATAAATAAAGCAAATATCAATCACAAAATAAGCGAGGCGATCAATTTATTATGGTGAAAGAGGGGTCTTTCGCCATAATAAATCCGCAATGTTATCTGCCTTTCAAGATGCATTTTCAGCAAAATAGGTCCATCTAATTCCTTTGATACACTCCTATGGTGCCCTTCAAGGCAACTATTTCCCCATAAGGGCATAGGATGGCGCTCAAATTCTTATATATGAATATGATAGCAGCCTTTTATAATTTCACGGCTAGCCTTATTAACTCGGCTCGCACATACTTGTCGATCATCACGTGATGCTTTGCTATTTCACACCTCCATTTATATAAAAATTCGCGCTAGAATTTTGATCTGCAATGCCCCCTGAAGGGGAAGCTTTCAGCATGTTCGGTTCATCTATTGCCTTTAGGAGTCGCTAATGGAATGCTGCGGCTTAAATTCGGACCTTGAAGCATCTAAAGCGATCTTCAACAATGTACCAAATTGAATTCTCGATATGAAATCCATGTAAAAATCACTGCTATCAGTGTTAAATAATTACGATTGCGGGGAAAAAACCAAATAAAAATTTAAGATCAAAATCAAGCGGCAAATGCACATTTACCATTAGAGGTTGCTGTTGTTGTTGATGATGATAGAGTGGATGTTGGTGCTATTGTTGGAATCGATGTTGTAGTCGTTGCTGGAAGAAAAATTTATGGACAACATAAAATTCAACTTTTGTGAGAAACGATTTGCCCATTTACAAGAAACATGATTTGCCCACTTAGTGATAGCTATTATCATTGTTGCGCAATACCGAACAAGTTCTGTAGCGATAATTACCTGACATTTAATGATAGCCGGGAACATCGTTTCACTCACTAAATTGTTCCCGGATCGTTTAATCAACTACTATTTTTCTCGACACAAATGTTTGAAGCAGATTCCCTCAGAATTTCTACTTTCATCCCAATTTCGGTCGAGTTTTCATTCGTTCCCTTTTTTTCCCCTTCCTAATATGGCGTGAATTTTTCACTTCTCTTTATGTGTACATGTACAGGGGATCATCCTCTTCATAGGGTCAACTATAAGACCTATTTTCACGTTGCATTATGAACACACCTACTTTTTCAAACTGGCACTGAAACAACAAGTGCGTGTTGCGTCGCATATATGTAGTACCACCGTAGAAAAGTGCTTCCGATCCGAACATTTTAACGTCTACTAAACACGAATATTCCTTTAAATTGACCTGATTGTTCATTCATTCTTTAAACTACTACATACCTTTAGGCGTTACACAAAGAATTTCTGTGACTTCTTGTCCACCAAAAATCAGCCACTTAGCATTGTCACCACATAAGAATGTGACATTCACGTTGCCAACACCAGCAGCCAATGGGAATCCAGTGGAATCGAAAACATCAACTGCAGCATCACTCTGCAAAAACCAATTAAGTAAAATGTCGATTCTGTTTCTTTTTCCTTTTCATATCTGAGCAAATAAATTTGATGGATGAAGATTTTCGTCTATCCAACAAAAAAAGCCATATTTTCAGATATTTTAAAAGATTGAAATAAAAATTTCATATCTAATTGTTAGGAATTATTGACCTATTTTCTCAACTCTATCAAATAGCAGATATGTGTTTAAAATTTGAGAATAAATAATCACCCTATCAGATGAGCAGGTAAGTAATAAAACATCGCAACCGTTAATCCTTGAGTGATCCATAACAACCATACCGTTTGTCATTAACGAATCCTTCACCCATCCGACAGACAGTAAACCACATGTTATACAACTGGCTGAAATATTCACTCTATTCGTGACATTCCTAGGTCAGCTTTATTTATTTATTTTTTCCTGCTCACCTTGCATTCTTGAAATCAAGAGTCCGCATTTCGCATCCTTCAATATTTGGATAGAGAATCTCACCGAAGTCAATACCACGTTTTAAGGGACTCGGGACTACAACAGACCTATAGTACCACATAATATCGATATTCTTTCATTCACTGGAGTACTGCAGGTAAAAGGAACTGAAAGTTCTGTTGTGTACAATAATTATTCTCGTCCATGCTAGGGTGGAGCCTCTTGGGTCCTTTACAAACATTTGAGACAGTAAAGTTTAGATACCGTGGCTAAACGGCGCTTATGTCCGGTAATTTGATTCAACTAACTACAGATATAGCCAATTCAATTCAGTTCAACTTACGAGTGCCAAGAATCCACCCCCTCCCCCCCCCCCCGAAACAATAAAAAATCTTACGTGCAGCACTGGTCGTCGATGTCAGGGGTGTCGTAGTTGTCGTGATGTCCGTTGTCGTGTTTTCGGCCGCTGAATTTTATTAGTCATGAAAGGCAATTTCTGACTGTTTAGCTGTATAATACAGCATATCTAACAATATAAAAACGACGCCTCAGCATGAAGGAATGATTGCTATGCGCATATATAATTAACACCTTATGTTAAGGTCAATTTTGCTTTGCCTCAAACTTAAATGATAATCTATGTTTGGCTATCATTTCAAAGAGAAAAATTCCTTGATTTACTATCATTTAAATATCAATTGTTCAGTGATGAATGAAATCAATGACTCCATATGTGGGCTAAGCTGTTGCATATAAACTTATTAAAATTCACTTGAATGATATGGAAGACTTACTGCCAGAATTGAGTGAAAATTTACGGCTCCATTTGAAAGAATTTTTTTTTTCGAATGGCACATCTGTTTATTGCTGCAAACTGAAACAATAGCATTCATCTCTGTGCTCTCCGCCTTGCCTCCTTTTCGTGCGCACACGTGTACCATATATATATATATATATATATATATATATATATATATATATATATATCAATTTAACTCTATTGCAAAGTAAATTTATTTGCAATTTATTTCCTATATTGCAATGCGTTTTGCAAAAGGTGAAAAAAACTTACGAAGAACGATGCATGAAACGTTCAATGCGTCGAATGTTTCGTTTGCATATGTCCATTGTGTTTGCGTATTGCATTGTAGGGTCATCTGCACAGTACCGGATGCAATCGCAAACGGATTTGATAGGTTATCGTTGAAAATAATTGCCGCTCGTTCGCTACTCTTAATTTTACTCAATTATTTTTATTTACTTATTTTACATTGTGAATCTGGGGATAAAGTTTTAGATTAGGTTTGTTGCTAAAGAGTCATAATATGGCTACAAAAAATGGCATAATGAGAGGCTACAATTGTTTCGTCCTTTCTGGGTATATCACGATCATACCATAGAGAGTTTATCTCCTCAATTACGACTCATATCATGTTTTCCTACGAAGTTATCTTTTTTCATTTCTCAATGTGAATAAAAATTCGATTTGATGAGAGCAAAACCTTGATCTTGACCCGGCTGGCAAATCAGTTCAAAGGTGAACCCATTGGATGGTAAATTAGTGTGCAAATAAATAGACGGTGAGTGCAGCACGTAAATAATGATGCACTTAGATTATATTAACCTTTACTGTTTACTTTTCTTATCTGCAAACTATCATGTGATATGCATAGATTTGAATTTCCATATTTCACTTCTATATCTAAGATATGGTCTCGAAAATCGGTAAAATCAGTTCACGAAACTGAATGCAATAGTTGACCAACCGTTTCGGAGGCGCATTGAATATAAACATTCCTGCATCCAGTCTCGCCCGTATAATGATCAAGTAGAAGTTTTCCATCTTTAGCTTCGGCGGTCACGAGATATACTGGCGTAAGGATAGGACAAATTGTGCATGGCGCTGAAATATATGCTCTCAATTCATTTTCCGTCTACAACTTCCTTTTATGTGCACACCATGAATACATTTGCATGAAGCAATAGCAAGTTTTCTTTTCGTATCATCTCAACACCTCACAGACTTTCGTGAACTTTAAATGTCACTGACAGGAAGAAGGTTAGGCAATAAAAGATTTGAGAGATCTTGCTTTTCTACTTCAATTTTAAAGGAAATATGGGCAAGGTTTTTGCAATCAAACTTTGCTATGATGAGACAGCGAGTGAAAGGTGCACACTGGATAGAGAACGGCCTTTGCAACGTAGAATGTTTCGGGGATTTTTGAAGTACAAAATCAACGATACATGAAATTAGAAGAATGGTACAGGAATAACAGTGATGTGCATCATGTTCTTTGGCAGAAGTCTATCATAGAACTTCTCAAGTCGTTTGATGAGTAAGCCTCAACAAATGTTTCTCAGGCTTTCTCGTCAGAACCCTTTTTGAGATCCTCCCCTAGCCGAGCCTTCAAGAATAAATATCGGTCTGTCGCAGTGGTTTGATATGGCTGCTTTCTTCCTAAATCCTCCTTCCACAAGCCGCCTTTTCCGTACCCCCGTCCACATAATTCTTATCATTGCCTCCTCACGGAACGTTTTGAGCAAAAGCCAAAAAAAGAAAGCAACCTACATCCTGGGGCTGCTGTAGAAGGCGCTGTTATGGGCATCGTAGTGTTGGTTGCAGGAGACGGAGTCGTCGATACGGTGACGTCGGTTGTAGACGGTGACGTCGCTGGCACCGTTTCGTTGGCTGTGGGAAGTGCGGTTATCGACACCGTGGTATTGTTTAACGGAGCCGCTGTCGTCGGCGCCGTAACGTCAGCTGTGACAGATGGCGTCGTCGATACGGTGGCGTTGTCTGAGGGTAGTGCTGTTGGCGCCGTAACGTTGTCTGAAGGTGCTGTCGTCGGCATCGTAACGTTAGCTGTCATAAGTGATGTCGTCGGCATCGTGACGTTGCTTGAAGAAGGAGCTGTCGTCGGCATCGTAACGTTAGCTGCGAGAGACGGTGTTACCGACAGTGTAACGTTGCTTGAAGTGGGTGCTGTCACCGACACCGTAACGTTGTCTGAAGGAAGTGGTGTCGGCGGCACCGTAATATTGCCTGAAACATTTGACCTTATGCAACATGATTTCCTTTACTGCGTGCGCTCTTGCAGAGGCACGTCGCAATGGTCCTCTCACTTTGACAACTACCAAAGATAAGACAACAAAATTTGGAGGGCAAATTGTGCACTGTGAGGAAATCGACCTTCTAATAGCCTCTTTTCAGCTTCGAAAAAAAAAGTGATGAGCCTCTAAAGGAGCCCGGAAATCTGCAAATATTTCATATGCGATCGGGCTCTTATGCACTTATCCGGTCACAAAAAGTGACCTTTGTGTGAGAGCTGCATCGTGGTCATGAGTATGCGATTTCACATGGTCCATTTGATGCTGTAAACTTTGGTAGCTAGTTGGTTTGTTGAGTGAAATGAAAAAAACGCATGTTACACCTGCTTCCATGACGCACCTCGCCATTTTGTTTTACCATTCACTTTATAAAGAGGGACTAATCTGAATGTTGATACATATAAATCTAGTGCCTCCAGTTTGTGGATTAAAAAAAGCCGGACGTATAGATACAACACACAAAGTGTTTCAAACACGGACCAAAAGATTAATAATGCGCTTGTCGAATCGTGATGCCGGCTATAATGAATCCGACCACCCCTTCTCCGATCCCTCCGCTTTCCCCCCCAAAAATCGCTCTTTCCTTGTTCGCAAGCAAAAAAATTTGCATTGGAAATTTTTGCATTCTAAACTGATCGTCGTATAAATCATGAAGAATATGTGTCATATAAAGGTGTTGGAAATTTCACAAATATAAGTCTATATTAACATAGTTTATATCTATCAGTGGAATTCAATAGTCACATTGCCAAATGGAATCAATGCACTACTTTTGAAGTATAGGAGCGGCTTATAGTTTCGATCTTCTTTAGGTGCTCATAGTTCTTTCTAATATAATGAAAAACGCAATTGCAGAAAGAGAAATTATAAATTGGCAAGAAAAAATAATAATAAGAATGTTGTGATTTTTGAGATATCCCCTAAATTGAAATCAATGCGGCTATTAAGATCCATACTTAAGCCTTTCCGTCGAAGTTAATAAAAAAAAAACTATATCGAATGCATATATGCTTATAACAAAATAATATTGCAATTATATGGTAATTAGATTTAATTAGATTTAGTGTATTGCATTCCGATAGTTGCATAAATAAAATACTTTTAATGTTCTTCATCGAATATTACCTATGCACTCAATGATGCACAATTTTATGGGCTCCTTGTGTACTTGAAAATATGCATTTATGTAAATCGTAAAAGAAACACATCAAGAAACGTATATAAAATTAATGATAATAACAAATATGAATGGCCGATAAAAGTGGCTCACCTGAAGTTGTTGTTGTCCTATCTGCCTGAAAATATGCGATACAAAAAAAAAAATAATAATAATAATTTAAAAACTATAATTGGAAAGTATCAATTTACTTGTAATCTGCATTTCGTGATGTAGTTGGCAGTTTTTTTTTTCAACCAATAAAATCACTTTTTTTTCAGTGAATAATAAAAGTTGTTCAACGAGAGAATAGCTTTCAACAATTTGTAGTCTATAAGCTGACAAAAAAATATGAATGAAATAATCGGCGATATACGTGAAGAATCGAAAGAGGTTTCAAATAACGGTCGAAAAAAAGCAAAAGCAAATCTCATAACTGATATACAATTTAAGAAAAACTATTCTAATATATCTAATTAAAGATAAATTCCTTTAAAGTTTACTTCTTTGAATGATAAGAATTTAGAAAAATTCAATTATTTAACTTATGGTAATGCCCTTCAATAAGAAAAACCATAAAAACCTATCAAGCGGTGATTTTTTAGGCATTAGACGATAATATTATTTTTCAGAATTAAATAAATGAAATTTCTAACCTCTATAGAATAAGCAGTTTGCACTTTACATTCCTCCAATTGGGCATATGTACCTCTGAAAAAAAAAAAAAACTATCGAAATATTTGCAAACAGCAATGCAAAATTAGAAATGAACCGAAATTTTTTGCATTTTTGTTTTTGAAATAATACTTAAAGACTGCAATAAATAATGGTTTAGTATCATAATTCCATTCATTTTCAATGCAATTTTTCAAACGTTATCTTCTCAAAACGCTTTGCATTTCGGTGTTTTCTTCTTCTGAAATCGATTGCGAAATTGTATTTCTAAAAGAATTGCGATATATCTAAAGCCGAATCGAATTATTAGAAAACAAATAGAAAAGCATACTAGAGGGGGGTTGATCTAATGTACTTCAAGATTCCACTAATCTACTTTGGCTGGTCAACTTTTTAACAGAATAGACTTCAACAGATTCATTTAAAAAGTTAAAAAATCAATGCGTCGAAGGGCTATTTTTGAGGAAAAACTCTGAATTACAATAAACAGAAGTGATCTAAATTCATAGAAAAAGCCCGATAACCACAAGCACATTGGGTTTCATGAATCACAATGCATAGTTCTAAGCTGAAAACAACTAATGTAATGATATAAAAAAACGATTTCAATGCTTACAGGCAAGTATATTCGGAAACCATCACACAATCCGGTGGTTGTTTCATACAATATCTGAAAATAATTTATGATTTAAATTACAAAAAGCATAAAAATAAAAATAAAAAAAAATTCAACTGCAACTGAGTTGTTTAGAGTACAGCAGAGGGAAATGTGTAGAAAAAATTTGCATATGTCAAAATTTAAATGATTTCGCTTCGTTTTTTGCATACGGCAGGGTTGAACGACGATATAATTAATTTAGAAGCATCAGCTATTAGTTTTTGATGAATGCCCGTTTTAC
The DNA here is from genome assembly GCA_037389465.1 of Baylisascaris procyonis. Taxonomy (NCBI): domain Eukaryota; kingdom Metazoa; phylum Nematoda; class Chromadorea; order Rhabditida; family Ascarididae; genus Baylisascaris; species Baylisascaris procyonis. Next base: position 118,887 of record JAZARR010000153.1, read on the forward strand.
TCAGATGGTATCTGAAAACGCTATTGGATTATCGGATGTTGTATTCACATCTATATATTATGCTCCCGCTTATATCTCTCGGAGTCAATTGGAGCTATCCAGCAATTGGTACCGACAAAATTACCTTGCGAACTTATGGGCAAATATTTTAAATATCAATTAAGAATCTACTACTGCAGCTATATTCCACATGAATTATCCCATGTACGATCGTGAATTATGATATAAGATAAGGATTAAAGAATTAAGAGTAGCTACAAGTAGGCAAAGCAACGGTTATGAGAAATTCCCATAGGAACGCTAAATAACATTAAAACCTATCGAATATGTTTTTCAAACAATAATTCAACGCTAATCGTTTAACACTTAATTGCAAAAAAAAAAAAAATTTAATTACAAAAAAATTTAATTACAAAAAACTACTTGAATACCTATGATGGAACACCAAAGAATTTTATTAAATTCAAGTAAAAAAATTGAACAGTTAAAAAAACGCAGTAAATGAAAAATGATAATAGCTCAATAGAGATAAATAAATAATGAAAACGTTAAAAACCTTTTTCTCCATCTAAAATTTAACGCATTGGTCGAACCAATGGGACATTCTCCCCATGCACCCCATTCACCCCAGATACCAGTCTCTGAGCAATTTTCTTGTTCCATAGAGAATTGAATCGACCAATGAAATAGAAGCAATATTCTCAAGTAGTCAATCGACATTTTGTTTATAACGATCGATGAGTTTATTCGAAATATGTGCAGAAATTGAACATTAATCTGCAAATGCGCAAAAATTATATTTTAGCATTAGTCACTGAGAGAAAAATTTACGATAGCTTTCGAATTTGGGAGCTTTGGAATTATGCGTTCCCTCAAAAATATACACAAATTTAAAGAATCAATCCCTGAATTTCAAGGATATGCGAATCCCATTCGATTGCCATAGAGAATTAAGGGCTCACGATTTTTGTGACACTGATAGCGCGCTCATGCTATCATAGGTTATAGGTGTAATTTAGATAGGAGATTTGTTTTCAGCCCATTTTATTGAGTACCCCCCAACTTTGGACTCCCTTGTATTTTCGATTCGAAAGGCCGTCACAAATTCGGTGATCGCAAAAATAAAAGCCCGAGAGTCTCGAGAGGGATTCTCGCCGAATTCCTTCGAATTTCGAAGTTCGAAAGAATTCTAAACGACAACACCAGTTCGAACATCATTTGCAACACTCACGGCAATATGCAACAGCAATCATTCAGTATGTCATATAGAGTAATGCAAGAAAACGTTATAGTGCCGAGTGCGGTAGTGAAGCGTACACAATATGGAGCACGAGCATCTCAGCTCCGTTCACGATTCGCAACTGGGGTGGTATCGTTCTAATACAAGAGTGCCCATCATCGCCATACTAAAGCAATATATTCTGATCTACTCAACATTTGACTACTCCTATAATATATTTATTAGTATGCTTTACTCTGCAATCAACGACGCTATTTCTTAGCATATATTTAATGAATGAAATCCTCCCTTCTTAAGGAAATTAACTTCGCCGATGATGGCGGAAATTGTTGACACCGTATAATTTAAATGATTTGCTAAGACTAAAAAAAATGTGCCAAGCAAAAACTTCAAAACACAATATTTAACTTCAATGTTGAAATTGGGAAGCAAATTACCCGAAAATTCGAGCGCCAAATTATATTATCGCTAAGTGAGCGGCAAATAGAGTTCGCAATGTGACGAATATCCTCTAATATCCACTAGCGTGACCACATCGACTAAACGACAGCTGCACTATTTCTCCAATGTTTTTTTTTTAATTTCTCCTTATAAATCACCTGCATTTCATGTCATATGTATTTCATGTCATGTCACGTGATATCCACGCATATATCCGTGCACTTTTATCAAAATCAATCCTTTTGGATTATATTGAAACCACCCTATGAACAACCAAAATTCTTTTACAAGTAGAAGATTTGCCGCATAAAATTCCGCATATTTTTTCCGTAAAAAACCATGAAAGCAATTTTCGACATTGTTATATCATCTATTTCATCGAATAGTTATCACTGGGAGCTGATTATCCCATCGTAAAATTTTTAAATTAAAAAATTAGAAACAATTATGAGGGTTCCCAATATTGTTTTATTTTTATTATTCCTAGGGTTATAATCAAAAATATTTATTCTTGCATTAAATAGTACGATAATCATTTCATTTACATTAAATAATAAAAAGTAATTAATTTAATATAACTTCACCGAATAATTTATATAAATCGAGAACGAAAGCTAGAAAAAGCATTCCAAGAAAGCATTTTCGAATTACGAAGAAATTCATTTACCACTAAACGGATATCACAAAACAATTTGAAAGAAATTCACTATAAAGCGCTTAATAATCACTAAATTAGATTACGTCAATTGTTTTTTCCGTCCTCAAATATTAAAATCTGTTTGAATAAGTGCAATTTAATTCATATTCAATAAATCCATTAAAAAAATCATTCTTATTGAAAATTCTATGAGATTAAATTCCATTTGAAATTATTCTTAGAGAAGTAATGAAAAAAAAATTTTTTTTTCTTTTCTTGCTCATTAAACGATTCGAATTTTATATTCGCCAATATTCATTAATTTAGCGTTAATTAAGTATCATAAAACAACTCATGACAAATATTAAAAAAAAAATTCTTCGAATTATTGAACGCAATTATTTACGAGAATATTTCGTTCAATTAAAGACAAACACATAGAATATTATTCGACCATATGATCAACAATAATATTTGCAATGAACGGATTATGAAACAATTTCAATCCTACCAGGCAAATGCAAATCTGTCGGGTAAATTCGGCAGGTTGGCTGCTATCAGAGTGTAGTATGACTACTGAATTGTTGTTTCCATACCGTTTAGAAGCTAAAGCAATGCGAGTGAATGAATGTTTGTGGAAAATAAAAAATAAAAAATGATCATAGTATTCGATAGGCTGGCACGATGTGTGTATTTTCTATTTCGACTAACACACTCAATGGCTACATAACAAATAGGACACATCTAACGAAGGGGCATATGATGCTATCTAGTTGCGCTGCTACCAATGGAATTTGCCTATGTCACGGAGTGGAGTCTTCGGTTTTAGTCTTACGATATAAGTAAGACCAAATACCATTCAGATTATTACCGTACTGAAAATATTGTTGCCTCCCGCATCGCTAAGACGACATTGCAAGGGGAGAATGACAGCTATGCATTATTCAAGAAGTGAAAAGCATCCTTCACATTTCCGCATCCCCAATTTTTTATCCTTGCCTCTGCCTTACCGCCTAGCTACACCAATGAATAGGTAGATTTGCCCCCCCCCCCCCTCCTTCACCTCTACCCCCGCTAACTGCACTCTCACATGCCTAATTTTGTATGAATTTTTGCCTACGCTAAAAATTGAAATAAACTAGACAATGGATCGAGAAGGACTAACATAGCGGAAGCGATAGCTGTAAAAGATGTTGGCCCCAATTCCCAATGAAAATGCTCCCATGATTATAGATGGAACGCAGCAAAATTAAAACAATGAATTCTAGCATTTATATGTATTTCATAATGAGTTGAAAAGCAGATAAACTATGGGAAATATTGCTTCACGCGATAAAAATTCAATCAACTTTCACTTTGAATGCTTCGATGAAACATTTTAATTACTGCATTATTCAAGAAAAAAAAAAATGTTATAGAGCAAAAACGATCATTCCCGTGAGAATAAAAGGGAAAATAAAACATATAAATGAAACTTATATGAATCATCGTACGGTGAATAAATGAAACCATTGAAATCTATCGGGAATAACCGATAATCAAAAGTAATGTGGGATAGCTAAGTCGACATTCCTAATCCTCAAAAATGAACGCTTGACGAAGGGAGAGCGTTGTCATGGTGCATATATTGTTCAATAAATTGCTATAGGATTATCATGGATTAGTCAATTGTTACATTATACACCTAGCACATTTATTAGTATCATTTTTGTTGACTAATATAAGTGATAATGTTATCATTTCTATCAGTAAATATACAATATCCAGGCTATAAGTCAAAATCGAATGAAATTCACATCAAAGCGAATGATCAATAAAAAAGAAAATTTGTTAAACAAAGCTGAAAAGATGCCTATCGAGTAAGATTTATTTTTGAGAATTTTTCGAAATTTTATTAACCACTAGAAAAACCATATATATTTTTTAAAGAGTTCTATAAAATAAAAATATTTAACGCTAAAACTTGTTTTCCGTGAAGGGTGAAAGATACAACGCTCGGACAAGCAAATATTATTAGCAACTCTTCTACTGAGACGAAACTATTGTTTAAATGTTCATATCGAATAGCACTTATATAATTGTCTCACAATTATGCATTCATTACAATAATGTGGGGTTTAAGATCCAATTAATTAAAAAATAATTAGATAGGATTAATGAATTTTGAACATTTTGTGAACGATAATAATTAGATATCACCTTTGAAATACGCAAATATTGAAGCATTCATAAAATTATTTACTCATGAAGAAATAAATTTCTTGATCGCAAATTTTCAACTGAAAAATAGCACACGATATACGACAATCTGTTGTCATAAAGAACTATTCCATTTCAATTTCTAGCTTCGATTTTTCCATTCACACCGAGGAACTTGTTCTTTATTCCCTTTCGATGCCGCTTAAATTCAAGTAAAAAATTTTACACCAAACCAGGGTGGATTTTTCTATATATCTTTGAGAGGTTTGAAGCAAATAAGAGTAGACGATCGCAAAAATGAGAGAAAGTAACTAGGGCAATTGTGTTGCTGCAGCATTTAGCTGCAACCGGGAAATCAACTAAAACACCTGCATCGTTGTGAAAACACCTCAATGGTCATTCATACAGATGGTTATTCTTTTCATTTTCCTGCTCACTCACTATTCGCTAGGTGTTTTATGAAATTTTCTATTATTCCTTGTTATATAATCAAAGGTAGCAGTTGAGATCCTATGATATGCTAGAAGATTGGTTATCGATAAATTTTTGCTCATTATTCAAGTAAATCTATATATCTCAACACTATGCATATACTCTTTACTAGTTACTTACTACTTCAGTTGCAGTAGTCATCTTCTTCTGGTAAAGAGAATATAAAATCTTTTTTCTAAATTCAGAAACACTTCAAATAGGTTCATTTATCAAGCGTTTTGGAATATGAATTTTACTCCTTCCTTAAGGTATAATTTCTCGCTTTTCCTATCGTTCCATTATGAATACATCCATGAAAAGACTACAGTGAAACAAAATATTCGAGATTAATTTAATACTAAAATACGTATAATGTAAAATATCACTGAATGACTATCGAATTTATGATATCAGCATATTGGATATAGATAAGCGATCAACAACAAAAAAAAAAAAAAAGAAAAATGCAAGAAAATCATTAAAGATATTTGCTAATAAATACTAAACGAAGTAACTAAAAGAAATGAAGTATATCGAATAATAGCAATTTCCATTATCTCAAATTATGTATAATTTTTTTCTGTCATTAACGGTGTTCAACAATGATTTAATATGAAAATGTACACAACAAACAAATCTTAGAAATTTTTATAAATAATAATGCGTTATAAAATTTTGTAACAATGAAATAGAAAAAATATAAGAAGAAAATAAAAACAATTTAAATAAAAATTGATAAATAAATACAAATTTTTGAGGCATCATTTCATTTATAGCCGCTAGAGAAGTTGCCATAACTTATACAATCATCACTCTAAACGTTGAACCGACTATCTAGTGTGCAGACGAAAGTAGCGAATGGCTAATGAAACGATCCGCAACATTCACGGAGACAGAGAGAGAGACAGGCGATACTGATACCCTTTTGATCCACTCCGACTATAGTAAGAAAATACAAAGATTAGAGTTTTACCGCCGAACTGCTATAAAGATCGTCGTGATCAACAACACTTCACTATCGTATTGTTACATTACTTACTAAGAGCAATCTAGCGGCTGGCAATAATATAATTAAAACAACTTTGGGAAACGCTATGAAATATTAGACGAGAAACGAATAAGTGATATCAGCATAAAACTAGCGCATTTGAGAGTATTTAAAGAAATCAGTGATAAAAAAAAGCTGTCAATAACTAATAAATAGTATTCTCTTGGGCAAATATTTCTCAAATATTCATTTATAGCATAAACCATAATTCATAAAAAAAAAAGATTGTCGATTTTTTCTCATGCGCTGAACGAAACATTCGACTGTTTCCGGTGGAAACGCGTATTCTGGAGGTTAGTGGCAATCACTTCATCAAATCAACTCCATTCAAAACGTTTTGATCCGCGTAAAAATCACAACTTTTAAGAAATATTCAATCACCGCAACTCTATACGAAAACGATACAATGCACTAACATGAGCAATCTAAAGGCGGTCTCCTGACCCGATGAAAGTAAACGTTTCTTACCCTCCATTCCTTGAGGGGTCGCCACGGAACTTCGAATATTCTATTCGAGAATGCATAAATCGCCTGTGGAATCTCTATGAGCATGATGAATTCCACCCGTTGGTGCGGTGGGGGGACGAGGGGCGAGATTATAATTTATCACATCATTTGGTGGAGGATACTCTGAAGCCCTTCTAGCATGGTGTCGCCTTCTTTACTTGCCAGGCAGGATTACGGAGAGATGTGTATTCGGCGACCACCTATATTTGGTACTTTGAGGAGTTGCCAACTGAAGATTGATACTGTTAGAGCAACCGATACGTTTACTGATGAAAACCGAGCAATCCGCACATCAAGAGGCGGGTAACTTTAAACGTATGACACCTCCGAGGTCGCTTTTCAAGCCTTTCGTCTCTCATCCCCTTTGCAATCGTCTATCCCACTAAAATAGGGGGATGCTGAAAAAACGATCCCTCTAATTGGGGAGACCTATAATTGTGAGGTTCCATTCGATATGAGATACTACTATCGGTATACTACGGTTCACAAAAGACAATATCACTTGATAAGGATGTGATTACCAAGACATTCACATCGCTTATTACCGCCATACGAGTGTTTCTGAGCGGTTGTTGAGCTTGCTGATTTGCGTGTGCTCTTTGTCGAACTGCTTTGTTCATCGCTCATCCTTGCAAAGTCACCACCACGCATGTTGATTGGTACCGCTCGTGCTTGCCTTAGTCGTGACTCAAACCTGAACTATTTGTCCAGCTTAGTATCAATGGATATATCCAAAGCTTCTCGAGAGTGAAATGAGCACCGTCGTTTATGCAGTGATTGAATTCACTCATAAATTGATGCAAAAAAATAATTAATTCCCTAGGGTACAATTTTTCCATCCTGGGATGTCTCAACAGGCTTTTTTATAAAACAGCTGGATGCTCCCGACAGTCAAAAATGTCCTTAAAAAACAGTATATAATGAATAAACCGCTGTAGATGATTTTTAGTTCAATAGATTTGGCAGCACCAAAATTTTTGACAAACTTAATTCTATTTCCTCGGTCGACCCAGATTTTACCCAAGTTGTGTTGATATGTGGAAGTGTTCATCAAATCTTGAAAAATCCCTTAGGAATGACTTAAATGGGACTTGAATTTCTCTTTATTCCATGAACGTGGAACGAACAGTGGATACATAGGAACTGATAAAGCGGAGAACTGGTTCACATAATTCATTCTAATCACTGTCAATAACAAAGTTAGTAAGTTTCTACGTCCACGGTGACCGAGACTGCGAAGGTAGTCTCACTTTCGTATAGTTGCTTACAGCTGAACCCATACAACTGTTAAACGAATCCAGTACTACTTCCCCTCTCCTCCATTCCAACCAAACAATCTCACATAACTCCCAAAAAACTGATATCATCGCCTATGGTGGTGTGACGTTTCTACTGCTGAGTCATTGCACTACCTACGATGTCATGACAGTGTCTGAGAATAAAGAAAATGGACTAAGGGATCACCCATAAATATAGAATGGCTGGAAAGTTGTAGCGGCCCATGAAATTTTGGGGCATCCGGAAGCCATTTGAAGGGCTTCATCGTTTGAATGCATCGGAAATCGTTCGAGAAGTGTTGAATTAAGAAAAGCCATGAGGCTTATGGCCTCGAATGCCAATACTGGAGGCGTGAAGGTCAAATTCAATAACGATGGGAGTGACGAGGGATTGTTTTCTCCCAAATACTTCAGTACATCAGGAAATGAAGAAAAAATCGATTGTACACGCTTACCTTGTGTTTGGCAATGGTCGTGTATTCTTCAATCGTTGCCTTTCTTCCATATAAATCAATTTGAGCTGATCTGAAAGTTGATCTTCAAACGAAACATATGCCATATATGACTATTCATAGATCACATCTGGCAATTAATGAACAACTACTCTTAAGACCAATAGTGGTTTTCGTCGATCCATGATTGCTTATATTCATGCTCGTTGTTAGGTGGCGATATGAAATGGGCCACTGTGGTAGTGCTTAAGGTTCATATTTACCGATTTCCTGTATTGGGAAGGTTGCAAGGACCAGCTGCTAATGCATTATTGATGACAGTTACTAATATAGACAGTTACTAATCTCAGACTATGCATTATTGATGACAGTTACTAATATAGACAGTTACTAATCTCAGACTATGTTTCCCTGAAGGTAAGCTGACGCTCATCCCTGTTCTTAGGCTGTGTCTCGTTTGTACTAATAATAATAAAGATCGAAGGGATGGGATTAGAAATACTACAGCTATACCATAAAACCAGAAACAATAAAACAGTTTCGATCAATATTATTGCAAGAATTTTTAATAGTTTCTCAACAGAAAATTCCATAGAGAGGAATTTTTCGTCAAAAATTTCGTAAGAACGATATGGGAAAATCTAACAAAAATTTGAAAAAAAAGGACTACTTCCTCTTTCTCTATATTGAATTTTCAGATAATAATCACTAACTGCATTCGATTATCGTAGTAATTTAACACTTGCAATACTACTTACCATACAGGAATTTCTCCCAAGCGTAGAATGTCTGGAACTTGAAATGTGCCGGATTCAATTCGTGCATCTTACAGAAATTGCCGATCAATGATCGCACAAGAACGCGCTCGTTGGCTTTGCCATATTGGATTTGCATCTTTTTTAGATGCGTCAACTCTTCAAATATCGCTTTTTCGTGGAGATAACGTTGATTTGCCATCTTTCCTGCAATTCTTCAATATTATTCGAAAAAATTTTTTAGTTATTTATTATTGCTCTAAAATAAGATGCGATAAGATAGGAACGAGTGTTTCGGGCGGATGAAAGAAGATTTTCAGTGAGCAATAAAAATTGCCTTCTTAAATTACCGGAAGAAACGAACGAACTCTGCACTTCCATATGCGTTTTAATTAAGTTAAGTGCTTGCAGAACTTATTGAAATGAGTTGACGCTTGCTATTAATCTCTTGCTTATTCGAAATGAGATGAAAAACCGAACTTAAGATGTTTCTTTTGATATCAATTATGACATTATGAGCAGAAAGCTTATTCGAAATGAGATGAAAAACCGAACTTAAGATGTTTCTTTTGATATCAATTATGACATTATGAGCAGAAAATGAGGATGTTCTACTGGATAAATGTATGGTGAATGGCAAGGAAATCTGGATAGAAATAGTTTAAACGAAAGAAATACCAAAGTAGTCCTTCAGTTTGCAAAAAAAAAACTAAAAAAAATTGCAGTAAAAAGTCACCTCTAGGTTCTTTCGTAGACGCCTTCCCAGCGCTACCCTCAAACACATCACGACATTGAGCGACACCAGACGTATCTCTTAGCGCTCGTCGTGCTTTCTTGCGAAATTCTTCAAATACCAACGAATCTTCAGCACTATCCTCTGCACTCGAATAAACAACTTCTAAATAATAACTTCATAAAATAAAATAAACGTATAAATGCGCACAAGCAATAGGTAAAGAACTGATGCCTGTTCAATATTACGTTTTCACTTACAGTTTTAAAAAGAAGAGATATATATTTGGCTATATCCGTATCATTCAAATATCATCTTTTTTAAATTTCAGTCTTGTATATATCTAAAAATTTTATTCATCTTCCCAAAACGATGCCAATAACAACAGGACTCAAAAATAGTGACAAATAACTTTTCATGGAAATCCTAAATTTCGGGAAAATTTTCACGTCAGATTCTGTTGTATTTCGTTGAATCAAGGTTTCTTGAAGAAAACTGAGTTAATTAGATACCTGAAAACTATATACTCTATTTGCAAATATAATAAAAGAGAATATCGTGGTGCTAAATGGTGCTAAATTGGTAGATGTTAATGCTAAATGTTCAAGAACGCCAATAAAGAATTGATTCTAAATAATCCCATTAGTTAAATCAATGAAGCTTATAAAAGAAACGGAGAATTAATATAATAAATGTAAATATACTTTTTCTAAAACATTTTAAAGAGCTTGAAAACAAGAATCCCATCAAATCCACAGAGTAGGCACCGAATACAGAAATTTTATGAGTGCAGATCGAAAATCGCGTTCGCGATTTCAAACTCATTTATCGTTTTGTCGAAAAATAGAACCGATTAGAAACAATTCGTTTATAAATGGGAAATTTAAATGCTATACTTAACGCATATTTAATTGTGTTTTGCCGTTTCATCGGCATCACGAACGACTTAATAGGCAACTGAACTGCATAAAGCAAACCATGTTAAATGATAACATAGGTCATATCTAGTGAATGTGAAACTACATATTGTGCCTAAACTTTCGGTTTGTAAAGAAATCGTTGTAAAAATGCAGTAAATATATGCAATATATCGCTAATATATATGCAAATTTAGAAAATATAGGTAAGAGTTTCCCGTGCTCATGGGAAACTCATAGTCCACTTACCAAATGATCTGTTAGGTTGATCGTCTGATGGGATCGTCAAGCCAAGATTGTCGTTGTTATCGTCTGAGTGTCGTGTTGTAGACACTTGCAATTCTGCTTCTTCATCGCTTACTTCAGGCGTTTGTGTTTTCTTCTTCGACTTCTTCGACTTCATCGTTGGACTGACGTTCTCTTTTGCTTCATTATCACCGCGACGTTGTGAATTGCTTTTTGATTTCGTTGATGACATTCTAAAAGTAAAATTGCATAATGCAAAACATATAACGGGGTCGTCCGTAGAATTTTCATGCACCAGAGTGAACATTTTCTATTTCCTTGATTTTTTTTGGGGGGGAGGGAGGAGAGAGGGACGGACAAGCAAACTGATCAGCTGGTTTAGAGGTATGATCCCTGTTCAAGGTGTAATAAGTCTCGGGATCATCCTTTAGCACAAAGCGACTTTCAGTAGACGCTGCTACTTTGCCCTCTATCTAAGCAGTGGAGAGGTACCTCATCCATACGACAAAAACGTTGCCTCGCATTGGCCATCAGAGGTGCCGACAGCGGCACAATTTAGATCTGTGCTTATCTCAGTCTTCAAGGGACAGTGTAGCTACTGCTGGCTGCGATGCTTCACTCTTAGATGCAAGTTTACTAATAGATTCGTTAATAATAAATATTTAATTTAATGCCTAGTGGGGCAGAAAAGAAATATTTTTAAACAAGAAAGAAACTAATTTGTGTTTCTATTTGTATTTCATATAAACTTCATTAGTGGTCTCATTTCGTGTACCTGTAATGTCATTTTATGGGCAATAGTCAAAATAACTCAAAATTCAAACGGTAGTCAACATTCTAACGACCATTCTAAAATAGAAATTCCATATCGCTTCCTTTATAGATTCAAGAGGTGATTTGTCCACGTAGCAATATATAAATAAAAATATTTAAAACCTCTATTTTTTAAATTTAAGATTAGAACTTGTGGCAACTGCCGGATTAAGGGTTCTGAGTCCAATTTTTGTCAACTGCTTCAAAATAATATCAGACCTTTTCTTCAGAGAACTTTGAGCGTAACTTATATCATTTTCACCTCAGTTCTACCAGTTAAACACTATGAAATTCGTTGTCTTCAAGTTTCTTTAGGATTGCACAGATACGATGAATAAGTGATCAACTCTACAACTCACCGAATGGATTTTTTCTTTTTTTTCGTCGTCTCTGAATCCCTTTCAATCGGATAGACAATTATACTTTCGGCTTCGGTGGTACTTTGGGTCACACTTGTCTCGGCCTCTTCCGCACTTTTTCTACGTGATTCCTCATTGATGGCGAGCGCTGCCTTTTGAATCTCCTCGTGTACGATACGTTGAATTCTTTCGTCGACTGCTTCCCGATCGGCCTAAAGCAGCGGATAAGTTTTCGGTTTGTAAAATAAAACGCACCCTCTCCTGATCTACAGTTGCGCATTCTTACAGCGTCGCCTAAAAATTCTAAGAGCAGAAGTTTTAAAATGAAGAAGAAGAATACCTGTGCATCGTTCATTGCTGTACCACCCGGTAGACTCAGCAGATCGGTGGTGCTAGTAGCTTTCGGTATGAGCGAAGAAACAATAGTTCGAGGAGATGCACTACTTGGCCTTCGACTTGCGTTTCGCTGAAAAAAAGAGAGATCAAGAGGTAAACTGTGTCCTGAAAGACCAGGAGACAGTCGCGTACGTCATGACGATGCCTATCGTCAAAGATAAAAGCTGACCAAGCATTTTCAATTCCAACTATTTTAAAAAGTTTCAAGCTTATTTTCTAGCATTTCACGATCGGTTGATTATAAAAGTGACGCGGCTATGAAAAGCGTCATAGATCAGCCTTTACGTCCGATTCGTTTGCGTTTCTTCTGCTCGAATAAAGGCGAGCCATTTCATTCGTTCGCCTAATACAAACCCATTACTCTCACGAAGGTTCTTGTTAAATCCCAATTAAATATAAGCGTTAAAACATCACATTTCTAAGGCAAGTGCGGTTAGAAGAAGCGTTTTAATTTTAAGATTTCTAGAATTTTAAAGAAAAGTTCTAGGATTTCACTGAATTATTGCAGCAATATCCATTTTAATTGCTTACAGAAGTGTTCGTAGCGGCAGGTTTGCAATCCGGTTCAGCGGTTTGAGTCTCTTGTGTAAGATTTTCACTTTGTGATCGTTGGCGATTAATTTTTCTTGTTGATCCAAAGCGTCGACTGAATTCCTCCATATAGTTTTGATGATAACTGCCACGTTTATAAGCTGAAAATCAGATGTCAATTCTTCACTGAGAGCAAAAAAAAAAATACTACAGAATTATATGCTTTATATTTCATCGTTTATATACGATCATGTGATATAACTTTTCACTATTATTGATCTAATTTTCTCATAAACAAAAAAACACGAAGGGAACTTCATTGTTGTAGCTCTGGATTTGAACACAATTCAACAGTGTCCATAAGAACGTCTATTGAACTGGGGATTGGAGCGACGGTGATTTTATGAAGATCTCTAAATAAATAAAAGTTTCTTTTTTTCTGCTCAAAGTATTTACAAAAGCACATTTCAACAGAGACGAAACTTTAATAAAGCGATAAAATAAATAGTGGACCTTCATCAATCTGCTCCTCAATCCTTGCAATCCAATTTTTGCGCGATTCTTCAGGGATCTGATCAGCCGTCTTAGCCGAATGACGTCTAGTTAGATATTCAACCACCAATTCATGTTCCTTCTTCTTCGCCAAATCGAGCGGAGTATATAGCGAACCCTTTAAAAAAGTCGGCATGCCAACGTATATGCTTCAATGCAAAAATATTGGAAGTAGCAACGCCGAATTTCACTAACAATAAGCATTTTCATCATTCACTAGTATGCGGGTTGTACTGCTTAGGTTGTTCCCTACTGTAAAAGTAATTCTAATATCAAGGATTCGTTTTTTCGCTATCGCTAATCGGCTTCACTTTTCCTTTTGAATCATTTTTTACCCCATTTTGAGATAACTTTTCTCACTGCATTCATATTCCCTGCAATGCTGACGGTTTTTATTCACTGAGCGAGCAAGTCACCTCCAAGATTCATCCTTATCGAGCTTGAATAGTCAGCAAACTTTACTTTAACTAATAAAGTACTCATCAAGAATAAATATCTCTTCGTATCGCTTCCCGTTCCATCTAAGAAATGAAGTTGCAAGATAGCGTGAAGATTAGTACTTAGGCTGATCTCCTACCCGTCGTCGATTCACCATTATTCCACTCAGAAGGAAGGTCGGGACTTACTCCATGCCCTCATCATGATAAGCGATATAAAACGATGGATGCCGTTTAAAATCGTATCGAATGCAAAACTGTAGCAATCGAAAAAAGAGCCACTTCAATCACAGAGGTGCTTTGGGCTTTTTAACTTTCTTATTTTTAATTACCATGTTCGAAGTTATAATTATAGAAACGAAAGCATAATAACCTTATATAGCATAAGTGGATTAATTTCGGCGTTTTTCGAGCATAACATCACAACAATTTCCATATTTCCAGCAGCAGCGGCTAAGTGTAGTCCAGTGCGACCTTCGTGATTCGCCGAATTCACTGTAGACGGATGCAAAGCAAGTAGCCATTCGACGATATCTTCAAATAATTCACTGATATCAATCAAATTTTTAACATTATTTCCCACTCGGGTAAGCGAGAGAAAACTCTGTTTCCAATTTGGGCAAGCAGAAGGGAACTCTTACTAAACAAGTTTGAAGATTTAATCAGAATGCTATACATTTTGCGAATCACATAAATCCATTTCATTGAACAGCTCTTCAATACAAACATTTCTTTACGCATAGATGAGATGATAAGCAAAACGCGCCAGATGAAACGGTACGATATGCGCTTTCGCAACTCCCTTGACTGGACCAAAGGAAATCGTAGATAGCCAAGAAGTAACGAAATATACCCTATATGAGGTATTGATGTTTTAATTGGGCTGGACACTCCAATCTATTCCCCATCAAAGATTATTCGTCCGACCAGACTGGTTTCTAAACGTGGATTGGATAATGCGTAGTATGATCCGACCAACCAGTGCGTAAAGCGACCCGACTTGAAAATACTTCAAAAAACTCGAATTTGCAAACAATGTAGATTACACGCATCAAATTTTATAGCTCCAACTCGTATGGTTTACGAATCGAAACTACCGGAACGCAAGCACGATCGAAATTTAAAACTTCGTCTTCAGAAAATTTCTCAACTTTTTACTCGGGCAACCACAAGTTGGAACTATTAGTCCAAAAGAAGTTGTGTCTTCAACCTTATATCTTAAAAATTCCTAATTCTACGATTAGACGCATATATACTCACATATATAAACGGATGCAAATATATTAGAGAGCTTAGCGAATATAAAATTTGCAAAGCGGATATAATTCAGAGAAGACTGTGACGAAAATAATTGCGCTTTTAAATAGTTCAGTTCGGAAAATCTCAATTCAGTCAAAGTCGAATTTTATTTGCCAAATATTGGCATTCGTATCAGCATTGTGTTGCCTTCGAAAAACGTCGGTGGCGAGATTTAAAATTGTATATAACGTTTCACAATTCTTCAAAAATCAAGAAAAAAGTATAGCAATTAAGTTGGCAAATCAAAAATTATTATTTATTTTCATTTCAACCTAATAAACATCCCACCTATTTTTTATGTAAATATATGGAAAAAAAATCAGAGAAAATTTCGACTATGGAGTTCAAATATTTCTGTCGAGGTAACATTGATTTCTGCTGAATAATTTATGATTACCAATGTTTGGATTGAGCTAAACATGAGGCACAAATACAACGACTCCAACAAAACGTCAGACAAAGTAACGAGTGGAACATACCTTTGCTACCAGCCTGAATTGCCTCATGAAGAGGGATATCACCACGGCGATTCTGAATTTCAAAGCTCGCTCCGAAATGTTTCAATACTTTCAACATTCGTAGCTGTTCTTTCGCAGCAGCACAATGGGCTGCTGTCCGCATACGGAAATCCTGAAATAACATAAATCATTTCATTGAGATAGTTGGGCGTAAAATTAAAAAAAAAAAAAAACACAGACGTAATGCGTTCGGTTGCAGTGAAAACGAATAGTGAACTGTATCAGATCGAGTCAAACAAAGTCGACAGGTAGCCCCCCCCCCCCATATCCTATGATCAGCTCTCAGCAATACCACAATAATCGCTATCGTATTTTATGGTAAATCTTTTAAATCTTTAAAAAAAAGGCTGCTATCGTACGTAGTGAAGTCGAGCACAGATAGTGCAACTGAGGAGTCTTTTAAACACAAAAATATTTTAGCAGAAAATATGATCTCTTTGCATCAAATTTTAGCTCACTGCACATAGCTGCATACTTCATCTTGATATTTGTAATACCACAGTGCTCCATGCCTCACTGATACTGTGGTCATTGCTTCGGAACGAAACTCTCTTTATTTGTTAGCTATATGCGCGGAAGCCTAAGCCTAAGTCTAAGGCTAAGCCTAAGCTTAAGCCTAAGCCTAAGCTTAAGTCTAAGTCTAAGGCCAAGCCTAAGCCTAAACTTAAGCCTAAGTCTAAGGCTAACCCTGACCCTAACAAGCCTCTGAAATTCTCTTTAAATTGTTAGCTAAATGCACTGACTGTGTCTTCTCTAAAAAGTGCCCTAATAAGAAGCGTTACCATTATATCTTTAATAAGGACCTAATTAACGACTGATCTAAGTTTATGTGATATACTGGAAAGACTGATCCACTGAAGAGGTGGTTTAAATAGACAATTCAATTTCATCGACTGCTTCGTAACCAGCATAATCAAGCGTCAAATGGAATACAAGAGGGTCACTGAAAAAAATTGAATTATTGAAGATTGAACACTATAACAACTAACCTGATGATTAGCGTTAGCACCGCTAAGCAATAGCAATCGGGCACATTCGAAATGGCCAAGAGTGACCGCATAGAATAGTGGAGTATCACCATTTCGATCAACGGCATCGATTATCGATTTATCGGAAGATTCGATCAGCAGCTCAAGAACATGTTCATGACCATGACTTGCCGCACAATGCAATGCGCTAAGACGATCTCTATCCACCGCATGCCGATCACCACCCGCTTGTATCAGACTCAATATTGCATCCGTATTGCCTGCAAAGTATAAAAGTTTTACTGAGATGCGTTGAAGAGTGGAGTGCTGCCTGTGTTGAAGAGAAGCATTTAAATGGTGGAAAGAAAGAGTCCTCTCTGATCTCCGGTTGTTTTTATGCTTTACCTACGATGGTTTCTACGTATCTGGTCATGATACACATCGCTACAAAATGGTACACACCAAATGATACACATCAGTACATCCAACAATGGAAAGGCGAGCGAGGATGATTTTTGTGACGCTTCACGCTCACGCGCAACGTCTAAAGAAACAGCCCAAAAAATGCAGCTTGAGTTTAATAATGGCTTGCTGAACGACAGCCAAGTTCTGTGTCAAGTTGGACTGTAAGTTTTTCACGCCGAAATGCGAGTCTTGTCGAAAGCAGTGCTAATAGACGAGCTATTACTTATGGTGACAGTTGGCTGGAAGCACTGACTGAGTAGGACTCATGTTTAACAATTCGTCGGTAGCGGACAGCCAACTGTTAGCAAGACAAACGTTGCAAAGCGCTTTGAGTCGATAGAAGGTAAAAGGTGGAAAAGTGGGTGCCTCACGAGTTGAAGGAATTATAAATCGAAAGGCGCACATATATTTGCTTTGATTTCTTCTTTAATGTAGAATAAGAAACACTTTTTCGATCCCGTCATTAATTACGATATAAATGCTAAAGGATAATGGCATTCGGTAATATCAATGGATGGTTCAATTTGAATTTGAGACCGATCCATCGTTTACCCATTCAAAGATTTGCTCTAAAGTTACTAGATAGGATGAAATATGATACATTTCAAATTCCTTGAATTGAGCAAACAGTAAAATCAAATTTCTAAATTGAAGAATTTGTGATGTCTTCTCTGAAGAAAATTGAAATCTACTTCACATCGCTGCAAGGAACTCCCCCCTTCCCCCCCACCTCCCTTCTTACGCAACGATCATCCATCACATCCTTCATACCCCCCCCCCACCTCCCTTCTTGCGCAACGATCATCCATCACATCCTTCATATCCCCCCCACCTCCCTTCTTACGCAACGATCATCCATCACATCCTTCATATCCCCCCACCTCCCTTCTTACGCAACGATCATCCATCACATCCTTCATATCCCCCCCACCTCTCTTCTTACGCAACGATCATCTATCACATCCTTCATATCCCCCCCCCCCCACCTCCCTTCTTGTGCAACGATCATCCATCACATCCTTCATATCCCCCCCACCTCCCTTCTTGTGCAACGATCATCCATCACATCCTTCATATCCCCCCCCACCTCCCTTCTTACGCAACGATCATCCATCACATCCTTCATATCCCCCCCCCACCTCCCTTCTTACGCAACGATCATCCATCACATCCTTCATATCCCCCCCACCTCCTTTCTTGTGCAACGATCATCCATCACATCCTTCATATCCCCCCCACCTCCCTTCTTACGCAACGATCATCTATCACATCCTTCATATCCCCCCCCACCTCCCTTCTTGTGCAACGATCATCCATCACATCCTTCATATCCCCCCCCACCTCCCTTCTTACGCAACGATCATCTATCACATCCTTCATATCCCCCCCACCTCCCTTCTTGTGCAACGATCATCCATCACATCCTTCATATCCCCCCTCCACCTCCCTTCTTGTGCAACGATCATCCATCACATCCTTCATATCCCCCCCCACCTCCCTTCTTACGCAACGATCATCTATCACATCCTTCATATCCCCCCCACCTCCCTTCTTGTGCAACGATCATCCATCACATCCTTCATATTAGAGGTTCGAGACGACGCTTGCAAAACTATGCCATTAAATTTTCTCACACCTCAGCTTAATTGCCACATTCATTAGCTATAAGACGACTAGATGCTCAGCAATCTTAAACTTGAACTGTGCAACAAAATTTCCGCAAGTAAACAATGATGAAAGAACTCTTCCAAAAATTCATCACATCTAAAGGTTAAAAATGCTTTTCAAAAAAAAAAAAAAAAGAAAAAAATCTGCAAAAATCTGTAAAAAAAATATCAGCAGAAATATGCTAACTGCAAAATTTAGTAAAAAAAAAAATTTTTTTTTTTAATAAATTCGGTTCAAAAAAAAAAAACCTAATTCCCATTGAATTACAGCAATTTGGCTGCAAAAGTAATAAAAGTAAATCAAATATCTCAAAAAATTATATAATTGGAAGCGCTTCATAGAGATAACAACGATAGGGCGACACATTAATATAACAACCTCTAACAATATTGAATGTAACTTCAATACAAAAATCTAGCTGGAACTACTAATTTGCGCATGGGAATTCTGTATAAAAAACGCTGTTGCTACATAGTGCAAATTAAAAGGATTAAGCATTAATAAACGATTTTATAGTTACCATTACTTGCAGCCCAAAGAATTGCCGTTCGTCCATCGATATCTTTTCCATTCACAAATGCTCCATTCTTTAATAAAATATGTAAAATTGCTTCGCTTCGTTCATGTGGAATATCTTCAGTTATTGTTGCATAGTGCAATGGTTGCGCTTCCTTAAATTAGATTCTTTAAGTAGGCGTTCATACTAAAAAAAATTTTTTTAAATTTTTTTTCAAAAGGAAGTTGATATGAATCGAAAAGCTTTTTCAGGACTTATGAATTCCGCTTCTGAATAGCAATTTTTGGCAAGTTGTAAAAAACTTCAATTAGCAATCCATCGTAAAAAAAAGCTTAAACGACCAAAAATGCATCTTCAAAGATCACTATATTTTTCACTTTCTATGAATAAAAACCTGCCATCTGAACCTGAAAAGTATACCACCATTCAAGCTTAACGTGCGCTTTGCACATTTCACGTAAAAGTTCCCATGACAATGTTTTAAATCCCTAATCGTTCCTATCAGCTATTCTCTATTCATACGATGCAATAAGACGCAAAAAAAAAAAAACATTTCAGCTCGTCATATGCACAAAGGAATTCCAAACTATATGAACATTTTTTTAAAGAAAAAACACTAAGATGGATAACGCTGAGGATTAATTTCCAATAGATGAGAAGATCGGCTAAATAAATGGGCGAAGATTTATTTTTAAGTATTACAGCAATTCCGCCACGTAAATATCCGAATGAAAAAAAAACAATTCAAGATTCAAAATAATAAATTCCCAATGAAATCTATCATTTATAATAACGTCTAATCATAGAAATTAATAAAACCTCGACCTCACCCGCAATGAGTCGATTGCAGAAAAAAAATTTCCTCTTACGCAAACTCTATTGCGAATGAAATGCGTACAACTCATATTACTATATCAAACAATTGTGGTCAAATAAGACATCAGCGATTGTTTATATGTTGTAGCACTATATAACACTACAAATTTCCAACACAGATAGGTCACTGTATAGCATATATGAAAACACTTTTCATGAGATAAATCAAAGCAACAGATGGGATTATTCAATGAACGATGCCAAAAGAATTTGAAAAATATGCAAGGAGCTTCAAATTTAGAAACTGTTAGGCTATCAGAAGAAGTTGAATCCTCGAAATGTTTAATGTTAGACTGAAATCAAATATGCACATATATACCTATTAACTCGCCAAGGCAAATGTGAATAAATTTTTTGCGTATGCGTGATACATCGACAACGATAAATGCCTGCCACTAACAATTCTCATTAACCACATTCATCTCGATAAGAGTGACAAATTATAGCCATAAAGTTCAATTCGAATAATTTTAGCTTATTTTTGCAGTTTTTCCTATTTCCATATGAAGGCTATATTTTAGAAGTAGAAATAATTCACTTATTACAACAAGTAGAATTGATGAGACACAAATAAAACGCATCCAATCCTCAACATAAAATTCAAAAACGCAAACAAAGAAAGTCTTTGAGGTGCTGCTAGAGTGCGCCGAAAAAGAACTACATCACTGGCGCGAATTTAAACGCTAGATTTTTTTTTAAGTTTTCAAGAATATCAGTTTAACTTTTGAGAAAAAAACAACTCCCTCCTCTCCAACCCCTCGCCCCTCTCCTCCTTCCTCGACAACAGTCTTCCCATTTCTTAACAATCCTCTATTCCCTTCCGTTGTTAAACCCTAACAATATCGTAATGTTTCGCTCAAAATAAATGCGCTTCCAAACAAATAGGATAATATACAGAAAAAAGAAGCAAAATCCCCCCCCCCCACAACTTAAAAAAATATAACATTCAAATCAAAGAAAATCAAATGAACCTCAACAGACTATCAAAACAGAGAGGAGAGCATCGAAAGGATTGGAAATATGGCGATAATAATATCGATTATACGAAAGGAAAAAAGAGGTCTTCAAAAACTTATATCATAGAATTTTTTCAGAGAAATTATATATTACTAGATCAAAATTTTTCGATTACGGTACTAAAGACGAATTTAATTTTTGTTATTTATAAATCAAAGCAACCACTTTATTAGCCACAAAATCCAATCAATTAATTTTATCGATGCGACAAAATTTGTGAACAAAATAAACAAATAAATGCATGCATAAATGCATAAAACTATTACACAATTATTATAAATATAGAAATTCATTCAAGTTCTATTTTTCTTCTTTAATTTAAACTTCAATTATCTGAAAATTGAACTTTCTATAAAATATAGAATTTTTGATAAAAATCTAACGGCCCTATTTGTTGCTAAAGATGACCACACTGAAAAATAAGATTTTTTTGCCGCAAACATTGTAAATAATTAATTTTTGAATAATTCCTAGCAACATTTGATAAT
Organism: Baylisascaris procyonis; assembly: GCA_037389465.1. NCBI lineage: Eukaryota > Metazoa > Nematoda > Chromadorea > Rhabditida > Ascarididae > Baylisascaris > Baylisascaris procyonis. The sequence goes on from JAZARR010000153.1 coordinate 140,714, forward strand.
CCTCTTTGTTTTACTATTACTTAAAAATTTTTTCACGTTCCATGTTTTGCTAAATCCACACTCTATTTATTATAAAAATCGGTAAATAAGAGAATTTTTGATGAAATATCCTTTAAAAATCACCTGATTATCCAAAGCATTAACGTTGGCACCTCTTTGAAGCAATAAAACGAGTGCATCCAACTGCAAAAATCTTCAATGAGTAAAACGATGAAAGCAACAACAGTAAATAGCAATCACCCATCTCGCTTATTGATGGTTAATTTTATTACCACAAAGATGACAGTGGTAATATATGGGACCTCTTCTTATCTAAAAAATCCCATAATGTTGAATAAGATATCTGCTTATCAATATAACCCCATATTCAAAACATACATCGTTTAGCTGCATTAATCAACGCTTTTTAGCGATCAAAGATGTAAATTCACTATGGTTCAAGCAAAATCTATTTCTTATTGATTCGTTGAATCAGCGAATATCCCCATGAGAGGAATAATTAATCTTTTTCTAGATAGAAATAAACCACATACCTGTCCACATACGACAGCCCAATGTATCGCCGAATGTTTGTCTTTATCTATGTGATTTATTTGTGCACCTCTTTCGAGAAGAATCTTTATTGCCGATGTATTTCCACTCATTGCAGCTAGCAATAGTGGCGTATATCTGAAATACACATACAATTTATGATCCCATCTTATCATTGAATTTAATATATAAAATCAATAAAGTTATAAAATATAATCTCAAAATCTAATTGCTACGATTTATTTTGAGAATTGAAAATACGAAAATGATAGATGTTATTCTTGAAGAAATTATTTTATATCTAAAGGGTAATTAACTCTTCTCATTATCTATAGATTACTAATAATTTTCCGGTTGCTAATTGGACTCGAAATCGATTGCCGATATATGAGGTGAATAATAAAGAACAGAAAATAAATAAATGAATTTCAGCATATTTATCGCCGTTAATTACGAATGTAAGTGAAGAAAGCAGAGGTGATGCTAATGCAAACAGCAATCGTCGAATGTCTAAGACAAATTGGCCAAACGAAAGAAACGAAGGGTGGATAACCCATAATTTGGCTGATGATAATCAACTTGCATGTTTCGATGGTTCCTCTAATTTGCCTATTCGCTTCGACAGTGAACCATCTCGTGATTAGTGATTGTGCTGATGATTTGTTTGGTACTAGAAAACCAACGCCTTATTAAATTTCGACCTATCCCAAAATAAATTTGCACCTCATAGTGACCCTCGTGACCATTTAGTGGCACTATAATGGATCAAACCATCATGAAAGAGCCCCCTTTTCATGCTAGAGAATTGAAGCTTCAAAAATTGCACAATTTTTTGACTCTGTTATTGTAGGGCAACGCAGAACCATACATTAGAAGAAAATATCCTTCAAAAACTGATAAACCTAGACAAGAAGGTTCTTAATAAATTCAAAACGTCTCAGTGCTTTGTTCGCGCTAGATACTGTACATATGATAGATCCATGGGAACACAATTTTACCCGTCTGTTATCTTTCTTGCCTTTCCTCTACCGGTCCACGCATTACCAAGGTGCTCCGCGCCGCCTTTTTCTTCCTAGTCTATCGCATTTCTGCTATTTTTTCTAAGATCGTACGTAAGTCTATCACCGGGTCTTCCCAAACCCTCAATTCGCTGGAGAGGGGAGGAAACAGGACTGGCTGTTCATAAGGAAAGCCTCGAAATCGACGGCGACGCAAAGGGGAAGGCAACAACAACTGATCACTCAAAACTTCTACCAGCAACTCAAACCTGAAAAACTCGAAGGGGGGGGGGAGGGGGTGAAAGACCTATCGCACATGATGTGATCATCTCAATTCTAAAAATATTACACAATCATCACAAAATGCGCTGCTAAGAACGTATGGAAGCATAAACCAACCCATTCTGATCCTGACAGTCGATCAGTGAGGGATCCAAATCAAGGATTCTTTTGAAGGTGCTGGCGTCAGCAGTTTCAGAGGCATAGTGCAATGCTACTCGCTCTTCGCTATCCCGCGATGAAACTTCCTCCTGTAATGACTTTTTACCACATTTACATATATGAAGGCTTTTCTTACTCACTTCGGAAATAAGCTGCATAAATTGTTTAGTGAAATTGCTTAAACTTTTTGGGTGAAGGGATGAAATTTTGCAGCTATGTTTTCGATTTTTGACCTACTCTTCAGTGAATGGGGAAGCAGGAGAGGGAGGGAGGGGGGGGGAGTAAGGGAACAAATAGGGGAAGAAAGACAATTCGTTGCAAATTTTTCCTCTTTCAAGCAGGGGATAGCCAATCATACAGTAGTGAAGCATAGAAAAAGATTACAGTTTGCGAGATTTCACTACGATTTAAATTTTCGCCCAGAATTGGTGTGGAATTGTTTTGAAAATTTGTTTAAGAATATGACCAATATCCTTCGCATCTTCTTACTAATGAACATAAAATAAAATTTATTTTACGGCAATTGTTCATGCGCTAATAATTATCAAAAAATAGAGCAATAAAACTTCTAGAATCTCCGAAATGATAATACAATATCACTGATAATGATTTTTTCTTAAATGAAATATTCGTATCATTGCGTAATCATATAGCTATGGCATAGAAATTAATTGAAATATGCTAATATCTACTAAAATAAATTAAGAATCTATTTTTAAATAAATAAACTCACAGGGCTAATATCGAGTATACGTGCCGTCTCAGTCATATCAGAGCCATCCAATGCTCGAATCAACGATAAACCGGACATTTCACTCGTTGATGAGCTGATCCAATGATAATCACAAATCACTGAAACTACAAATCTCATACATTTGCGGAGATTTTTGAACGATAATCGAGGTGGCAGAGTGGAGATCAAAGATTATAGTTCTAAAGTCTTTCACGCAGAAGCATAACGTGGCAGAGGTGAGTGCAAGATTTTATTCAAAAATGGTCAGTGAATTAAAGAAAAAAACTCCTCACGTCATATATAAATCGTTACGTAGAGCGCAAAAAATACCACTTTAGGCAAGAGAGGAATAAAGGTTTTGCCGTGTTTATTATTGGTCGATTTTTTTTTTAAATTTTTACTGCATTTCTATGGGAACGATAGTTGTCCTTGATAGTTTTATTCATTTTTTCCCCCTCTTTAAAAAAAAAAAAAAAATTTCAAACGCTATATCAAACTTTGATGGGTGGAAATGACTCTAAAAGGATTTTTTTCTTCAAAAAAAAAAAAACTAATGAAGCGCGTTACATAAAATGACGCAAATGGCATTCGACCGATTCCACACAAAGTTCCACAAAAAAGTCTCTCGTAAAATGCGAAAATGGCGCAAATGGCATTCGACCTATTCCACACAAAGTTCCACAAAAAAGTCTCTCGTAAAATGCGAAAATGGCGCAAATGGCATTCGACCTATTCCACACAAAATTCCACAAAAAGTCTCTCGTAAAATGCGAAAATGGCGCAAATGGCATTCGACCTATTCCACACAAAATTCCACAAAAAGTCTCTCGTAAAATGCGAAAATGGCGCAAATGGCATTCCACCTATTCCACACAAAGTTCCACAAAAAAGTCTCTCGTAAAATGACGCAAAAATGTCGCAAATGGTACCCGATCGACTCCACACAAACTTTCACCAAAAAAAAACCTCCCGTTTCATTTTCAAATCCGCCCCAACAACTTCAAGAGAAGCTATAAAAATTTCGGCAGGTTTTCAAAAATTTCAACATCATTCACAAGCAACCAAATTGCATTTTCATCGAAGACTATTTATAAGAGATTTGCAAAATTAATTCTATCAATTAAAATAAATAACTAGAAATATTTTACTTACTAATTGTTAGCAATTAATGAAACTAATATATCTGCTGAGTTGAATTATGAAAACGCAAATCGAAACTAGATCCCTTAATGTGGTTATCCATTTATTTTATTCTGGTTAAAAAATCCTTACTTAAATATAAGATTGAGAGGAATTTGAGCATTTTCAAATGAAGTCGACTTTATTGTTACACTCCCTAAGAAGGAAATGGGTGTTTTATATGCCAGAATTTTATCTCTACAAGAGGATATCCATACTATTCATAATTAAACCACCTAACTAGTTTGCATTAAAAATTTGCGAGATTTGAAATTATGTCAACACATTAGTGAATCTTAAAAAAAACAAAAAAAAAAACAATTTGAAACATGAATGGCAAAGAGATAACATATGTATATCCATTTTCCTAATTAAAAAAAAATTGAAAAAAAAAAGAGAAAATTGAAAGATGCATAGATGGGTTATCTTCGCTTATCGCATCTCTAAGACAGCAATTGCATAAAATGATACACTATTTAATTCTGGAAAAAACATTTCTATATTGAGAGTCTTTTCGATGAAACACTCTTCCTTATCGTGCAAAATTTTTTGGCTAGACAGCAACCAATCAAGCAGATTGATGCAGTGCAAAAATTCTCTCTCTCTCTCAAAAAAAAAATTAATCCATCAAATAAACGAAAATCGAAATATTTCAATAATAATAAAACGATATTTATTTGACGTTTTAAGATGCGACAAAATTAGCTGAAAAGTTCACATGGATATTGATTAAAAAAACAATTAACAACTGATCTACGAGTGTGCATTCACACGATGTGCATCTTCCTCTGAAGGATATGATGAAGGAGCTAGATGTATATGTGAGGTGACTAACAAAACCACTGTGCTCATATTTCCCAGGGGTTATGTTAGACGATCCCTCTCTCATAGAGTACAAAAATATCTCCTTTGAGACACTTCCAATGGCACTAAAAAGTTGGTAGTGGAGTGGTAATTAGTACAGATACGGAACTGATTAATGATCCCATCACTTAAATAGGTGTGATTTTTTTGCGCAAGTCTAGCTGTTTTTTCAAGAAGCACGTACTAAACTTTGCCTTAGTTACTGCTCATCTGTTTTTCATTTTTTTTTTTTTAAATTAGGCACTTCTCAATTTTTTATCAAAGTCCACTTATCAAGAGTGTACAAGAACAACAACATTCAACATCACTAACGAAAAAAAAAAAAAGCAAAACGTAACAAGCGCAAAAGAAACACTACTTAAAGCACAACGGGTTCGAAGTGAAATAGAAACCAGCTGGCTGGTAAAAAAAAAAACAAAAACAAAAAAAACTGAGATCGTTAATTGGCTGAATAGAATATTCAAGAACAAAAACATACAAGTTCAATAATGCTGCATACTGCCAAAATTTGCGTGTCAATGAAATAAATTTATCTAGAATATTCGATGAAGGTAAAAGCAAGATAGAGCTTGCAAAGATGACATCAGACAAGCTAAACGAACTAAAATCTCTTCAATCAAGCAGAGCTATCATCCACTAGGATTGGTTAATGTTCGCATGTGATTCACTAGTAAGTAAATAAGTGTCGTCCTCAATATAAGCACTCGCGATCATTGAACGCAATGCATCGGTTGCTAAGGAATGGATCGTTGCTGCATCGTATATATACTAAAACGCCTTAATGGAAATTTGGTCAACGCTAACGGTTGCGTTATTTATCGATTTCGCCACCCACTCCGATGCGTCATTATTACGATGCCGTTCAAAGAAGTCCTAGAGTGTTTACCTCATCTCCATCGCTAAATCTTTTCATAAACTTCATAAACTTCAACTTTTCATAAACTTCAATATCGAATTTGAGAATCCACAAAGTTGAAGGCCTCGAAATTTCACGGATTTTATGAATTAGCACCCTATTTTATGATATACAGATGGATGATTTTCTATGAGTGTTTAGGAGAGTCATCTAGAATGCTTTCAGATCAGATGGTATTTGATAATAAAATATTTTCCGTATTGGATGCTATCTAAGACTTGAAGTAACTATTTGCGTGCCACAAATAAATGAAGGTTTCGTTTCGCACAAAAATTTCTTTTTATTCAAATACTCATAAGTATAAGGCTAAGATAACTTCTATCAATTATTGTCCAACAAGTTGCGTACTATAATTTGCGCCAAGCACATTAACTGACGAAGAGGCTAGCTACATTCTTAGGCGTTGGCACAATCACCATAGACAATGCAATGGCACATCAGGCAATGCAATGAGGGATCAACGATTAACCTAAAATACTGAACAAATGATTAGAAAGACACATCTACCTATATAGAGATGATATTAAATTAGAAAAGTTTATTTATCAATTTTACAGGACTAAGTAAAAAAATAGGAGGTACCATTAAAAGGCAAACGCATCTGAATTAGATAGAGAAAAATTATCGAGAATCAAAGTTTTACCTCTATTTTATCGTGAAATCTCAACGATTATTTTATAATCTCATGCGATCAATACTGAAGAAAACATCCTACATCATCGTTATTAACTAGCTCAACGTCGAAAAATTTTGAAGTAATAAATAAAAAGTTTTTAAACCATTTATCTAAATATTAAAGGAATCGTTCTTTAATGCTATTCCTTAACTGCTGAAACGGATACAGCAATATTGGCGGATTGGGGCAAGCTAGTTGGCCTAGTTAGATCCATAAGAATACTTTAAAGGAAAAACATCTATTTCATTGCAAAACGGCTAGTCGAGTTAAATGTTATTGAGGCGAAAAATAATGCCTAAGAGCTGCAAATAACTATGAAAAGAATCGGTTTTGAAATTCATAGGTGCAAATATTTACATTAACAATCAGAAATGCGTAAAGCGACAACCTAAAGGAATTAAATCTTTTAGCTAACGTTGCAAATTATCTTTTAGGCTCCCGAAAGAGATAAACAGGAGTCGGAGTCGAAACATTCAAGAACGAAAGGTTCCCGACTTATTCTCTTCCTAATTGGCTCATTTTAATATTGAAATTTATAAAACTCACTTTGCTATTATTTACTTTGTTTCAGTGGGCTAAATTTTGCTTCCCTTTTCAAATGTATCTCCCCACCCATGAGTTCCCGTAGGTTATCAGCAATTCCGAATAAATACCTCATAAATGATAATATTTATTCGTACAAAAAAGCATAGAATTATACGGGCACTCATGCAGAGAACGATAGCATTCACTTCTAGAGGGCAGAGTGAGGTAGTGGTGCGTACGCCGCAGCTCGCAGTCAGGGTGCCATCGTTCTCTACAATAGTGCCATTATACGTAGAATACATATAAACGTATATAAATATAAACAAGGATATTTAAATTATCACATAGCTTGCAAGTAACATACCCCCCCCCCCCCCTACATAATCGATCTTACAACCATACAGAGTAGAGAATGGCATTCAGATAGCCGAACAACAATAAAAAAGCACCACGACACCTCCGCCACCGGCTAAAGCGGCGCATCTTGCATTCCTTCATGAATTAACGCATAGCGACACTAGCACATCAAAGCAGCACGAAAAACGACTGGCGCAATGCCAAAACGTTGAATTTCAAATTTCATTTTTAAAAACACTAGCAACGCAATATTTGCAAGCTGTTTGTGGCATAAAAGTGGCGCTGTTGCTTCAGCAGTTTTACTTAATTAGTAATAACTATCGCCGACATCATCAAAAATTTCCTAAATTTTCTTTTAGCTTTTTCAAAGAAATTTCACAATATTAAATAAAAATTCATCAATATTATTATTACATTTAATTTTTTTTAATGAAAATAAATTAAAAACTATACTATTTCAGAGGCTAATTACATTGCTATGCTATGAGATATTTGTTATATGTTAATTATTAAGATACAACATTGATACAATTGAAATTCAAATTTCTTATAAACTTAAGCACTCTTTACAATAAATTTGCATAGCGAAACATTCATTCACTCGTCGAAACAAATCACTAAGAGGACAGACAAAGCTTTAATTATAATATATAATTGATAGCCCTTAATTCGAATAAATAGGAACATTTGCGTCAATCATATGCAAATATTAAGCGCTTCCAATTTGAGAAGAATTGACAAATTATGCGATCATAAACAGTTCACAAACACATAGATTACGTTAGACTGTTTATGAGAGACAATGATACATCACACAATTCGATAGTGAAGCAAAGCAGTCGTCCACAAAAATTATTAAAAACATATTTGGAATAAGACATAGTTCACATAGCCTTATTCAAAAATAAATAAATAAATAAATAAATAAATAAATAAAAATAAAATTACAGTCCCGTCATCTTCATAATTCTCACATATCTCTGAGTGGATTTATAGGCTCTTATCGGCAACTCTTCATGAACCTATTGGATCAGCTTGAAAGCTCATACAAGAGAATATCCTTTGATGTATATTCTCTCGTACGAGATTTGAAAGGATGACTGGGCTAGTTAAAAGATGAATGCAATATTACAGCTCTTACGGCTGATAATTAATGAAAACGATTGATAAGCGGAATTAAAAATTTGCATATTTTATTGTCTTTATGACGATGAAATGATATGGATAGCAGAGATGATCTCACATCTTGCAGTTATCTAATTTCCCCAGCAAATAAACAAATCAAAACATTACCAATATTTATTGAACAGAATTTATTAAATAATTTTCTATTAGCATAACGAATATATATACCATTAAGCTATATTACAAAAAATCTTCTATATCATAATCATCAAATAATGATAATGGTTGATGAATTGATGCTAAACGCGCTTGTTCGAATAATAATCTCGGATCTTTGTCTTCCATAGTTGCCTGTAAATTATGCAATTCCTCAGCAAATCAGCAGCTATCTTGAAATAACACTCCCTTCACAATCAGGCAGTAAATTAGCGCTAAATTCCCCGTGGTGCGATCAAATATCAATGTTTCAGATAAGAATATGACTAATCATTGCTAATATGGATTCGCTCATTACAACCAAATCCCTCATTCCAACATTTCTATCAACAAGCCTCCCGCTTCTTATTTGACGGATTATGCACTATCGGGGCAATTTTTGTTATTTTACTGTCGAATTCCCTAAGGCGAACACCTCGAAGATTACATTAATATCTAAAAAAACTTATGGTGAATAAAACAATTATTTCAATAAATCGTATTGAGAAACATACCGGCATCGTGACGAAAACAAGTTTGTCGATTTTATTACTGCTAATATAACGCGTAACGTTAAGCGGAAGAGTACATCCCGGATCAACAAACGAATAAACTGGATCAACACGATAGATCCTGTTGTCGGAACATTTCATCTGAAAATTTACCACAAGTCAAGGATTTTCACCCATTTACAAGGGTATTCTACATATACCTTACAAGGACTCCTTATCGGCGAGGGAAAAAAACAAGTGTTCTTCGCTTCTGAAATTGCAACTTTTACTCGGCAATAGTAGTGCCATCAGCATATATGCTATCAAGTTCTTTGACAACTTTCACTCATTCCTTACATGTTAAACGCATGACAATTTATTTCTTTATTAAGTATATTTCAAAAATATTTTCGAGAAATATGGAGTGAAATTTTCAACTTTCAGAATAGTATATTTCAAAAATATTCTCGAGAAATATGGAGTGAAATTTTCAACTTTCAGAATGTCACACTTAATTTTCCTATGCATTTTTAGTAACAAGAAAAAAAATCTGTGGAAGAGCTCAGTAAGGTCTGAAAAACTTTATATTGAACAAGACCAGAATAGAGAGGCGAAGGGCATGGAGATGCAGTGGACGGAGGGGATGGGGGTAGGGAGGCACCTGCAACGCTTGAATTTAGCTGTTCCGTGCACAAACGATCACACCTCTGCTTGGTTCAACTTGGCTAGATATTTAGCAATTCCGCAAGGTTACAGAGGTAGAACAATGTCAAATAAACCAAGTACCTCCTTGCATATAAGCTAAAACTGACCTTAACTGCAATGCGATCCTTGGTAGGGTTGGTTATTTGGATTTGTTGTACTTCGATGATTGATTTCCATGCTAGTTGGCTTGGCTTGACAACTAACTGCGATTTGTTATTTTCTGCAAGCAAACTTTAAACTCGAAGGAACGTCGATCAGAATAGAAATAACATCACTGACTAAGCAAAAAAAAAGGATAAGGCACGAAAGAGAATGCAGTAGAGATAAGCTGTATTCCTCGGTGTGAATTCAAAGTTTCGAGAGTGTGGGGGGGGGGGGGGGGGGGGGGGATAGATGACTTGACAGGAAAACAAACGATCAATTCGTACTTGATGAGTCTATTTTGTTAGCAAACATTTCCTAACAGGCAATTCTCAAAAAAAAAAAAAAAAAACATTCTCACAAATCATTTAAATCGACCTTTCGACTACTTCAATTATCAAACTTCTACAGATAAACGAGAGTCAACATTTTGCTCACTTGAACAAAAATTTTAAATTAGCACATTTTTACCATAGTAGATGAATTAAGCATAAAATAGACAAATATAGAGCCAATAATGATACGATAATATATTTTAAAAAAATCTATATACCTAAACGGTGTGGTAGGGGAGAAAATAAATTAACTCACTTTCATATTGCTTTGTGGATTCATTGCTTTCCTCAGTCGGCTTAGATGCTTTGTCAAGCATTTCCGAACGATTTAATATATGCTGAAAAAAAAAAAACCATTGCTCTTAGCAATTTAAATTTACAGCAACATTAGCGCCGCGACAAATTTAATACTTTCTGCAGACAGCCCCACAATCCATTGTAGTTGTAGGCTTTTTCTCGAGAAATTTTTACACTTCCCGTTTTACTCATCATTATCGACCTAGAACGGAACGTTGTTTTACTCTTCCCTCCTCCTTCCTCATCCAACGGTCTCCTTTAAAATTCGAATAAATAAAATCCAGTGAAAATTTAGAACTCTTTTTTTTATAAGTTAGCTTAGATAAGTCAATAGTCTTTTTTTTCGAAAATTCATGAGTAAAACTTTCAACCAAGAAATAATGCATATAACGTAACGCTTTTCACGGATGGGAATAAACGATTCCAAATTATAATAATATAATAAATCCAAAAAAATGTATAGTGAAAAAAAACAAGAAAGAGAGAATGTTATACTTACGTTTTCGCTCTTTTCTGCTGCTTTCGTGGTTTGGTCGAATTGTGCTTTTCGCACATTCGACGGCTTCTTCAGCGAAATTGAAGCCATTCTCGACTCTTTGATTTGTTGCTTCCTATGTGGTCCATAACTTTTGTTGTTCTTGCTTTCCTGCAAATATTAGTCATTCACGACTAACTGATGGTCATCGAACAAACCTGGTTGATAATCAGAATTGATCCGCTGAGCGTCAATGATTTAAAATACGAGGGCCCTCAATAATGCTAGAAAACAATAAACATCGATTAGTTGGATCATTACAATGTGTAACGATGATCGCCGAGAATTCATCTGCGGATTGTTGTCACTGAGCGTAAAAAAAGTGGTGCAATCATTTTCTTGCTAATGCTTAAATATGGGCGATTCTTTGCAGAAAAATTGGAAGAAAAAAAAATCGAACCACATATATTCACGAAAAAAAAAACAAACTTTAGGAATTTTTAACGAGTAGAGAAAGTTGATTCTTTAATTTTCTTACAAATTTATGAATGAAAAATCAGTTTTACAAAAAACTTTCTAACGTTTCGCTAAAAGAAATACTACTTCGTCAAAATTTATTTCTTTTTTCTGTGTATATTTCATCTCAACGAAACTCTATTAGCTATAAACAACGTTTAATTTCAACGTGCTATTATCTATTCAATAAGTTCATTGGCTATTATTTCACTTTTATCCCTTATTGCGCAAATAAGATGCTTAGTTCGGCTTCCGAGGATAATTTCCTTTGGTGGTTTATTTTTCTTTTGTTAAATTGAATCACAAAATTGCTAATGTATTTTGAATCGGTTTTCAATCCGTCGTTGTTTCATTTCCCCTCTTTAGGAACGCTTTAAAATCTCGTTTCTCTTTTCCAAATCTTTCGAGTCTCCTACTTTATCTTTCAAATATTTTATGTGCCGCTATCCTGTAAAATGCATCAAAACGTTTCCCAGGTAAACTTTGATCGCTATATTTGTATCTTTTTTGGGGAATTTCCATCTTTTTTTTGTCGAATTCTCACTCAATATTCAAATTCGCAACATTTAAATTGACTTCAATGAAATTTGCATATTCTTAGCTATATCATAAAATTTGATTTTCTCTTCAAATTTTTCCGTTGCGAATTGAATCTATTTTTATTTTCACATTTCTAATATCGCATTGCTAAAGTATTCGCATATATCCCTCACTGTTATCAACGATGAAATATTCCTTTTGTTCAAAAAAAATTTTTTTTTTTGCATTGATAAATTTCAATTTCTGACATGATCATCCTTAGTTATTCAACTGCTACAAGCAGTAAATACATCAGAACAAAGAGCTTTTTTTTGAAAAAATTTTGCTAGCCAAACTAGCCGCATATATAAACATTCAAAAAAAAGGCAATGATGGAACAACGCTTTCCTCACCAACTGTTTACATAAATAGACAGCTAGCTGTCCAATTGAACAAAAGTTAAAACTTGAAAACATCGAATAAAAGAAGGCAAACCTCTCTTCTCTTCACATTGCTCGAATTTTGAACTTCGGACGATATTTTCGAGTATGTTGTTCCCATTGAATTGTTGAGTGATCGCTCACTTTTATTTGACTTCGACGAAACGCTTTTCGATGTTTCTGACGTCTTCTCAATTACTGACTGCTGAAAAGTATCGTCTCCTTATTTTCGATTATAATAGAGATCAATTTACTTGATGCGTTGATATACTACTTCGAAGATGAGTAAAGCTCAAACTACTTTCAATAATTCACTCTATCTTGCTGCGTTCTCAAAAATCTAAGCCATCTTGCCTCTATCACTAAAAACCCATCCTGTTATATCCATATATCCATCCGAAATCTTTCAAAAGTTATACGCATGCCCAATATTTATGATACAAAAATTATTGCACAGTCATATTATGAGAAAGTCATATGGAATATTATCTAATGCAACAATGCATTTTTCATTTCAGCTCACAGTTTATGATAGTTCATACCAATGACATCATATATTCTTCCACCTCAGGCGATGCGTTATTTAATCAAAAATCATTCATCTACGATGCTTTTGTAGTACTTCTTTTAGCTGGAAATATAAATAGACATAACCAACACGCACAGATATTTAGGCTTATTCGCTCAATTCTACAGGTTTCACCTATCTTTGTAATATGCTAGAAGTCAGTTTACCGAATTTCCCGTGGAGTCCCCCCAACTACAGTGGACGATCAACTACAGTATCTTCCTTGCGAGAAAGGCTAGCAGAATAGCTTGCAAGGGTTTCGGTCTCGCCCCATGTACGAGTACATCAATAGTATAGATCAACGGGTCGAAGATGCTAAAAACGAAAACTTGAGGCAAATTGCGGCATCATTCCGCGTTGTCATAGCTAACATCTAGAGTCAGTAATTCTTATTCCCGCATTTGTTCTAATAAAACATGAATCCAACGGAATACAGTTAAGCCATCAGAAGCATATGATCCTATTTTCATACAGCATTTCTACTTTAGTGTGCACTATTTCAAACAATATATATATATATATATATATATATATATATATATATATATATATATATATATAGCTTTGCCCTAAATGCATTCTCATAGTTCGCCTAAGGCAATAGGCTCAGAAGGATTAATTTCCAGCTCGCTGTCAGGAGTATAATATATGCGTTAGGAGTGGAAGGATTCTTGTTTTTTGGCTGATGACACCTCAAGGTCGGGATGTGCGTTTCCCAAAGAGCCAACATTAAAAAATCACTGCACCTTCCTGGTGCGTATACTAAGTGCTATCAGCTGATGCCTATGAGCGGGACAACCAATTTGCGCATCTAATTTCGAAACGCTTTTGAACGCTTTCGAAACGCTTCGAAATGAATGCTCAAAAGACTCTCAAAAAGCGCTAGGTAGCTCTAGCTTTTCCTAGCTCGAAGTTCATGCAGCCCGAAATTTACATTCCATCCACCTAGATTACAGTGGTAAGAAAACAACGGTAAAAAAAACCTGAAATGATAATATTTTGCTAAGAATGGATGAAATTGTTCGATAATGGTGCGAATGAAATGGCAATGTCACTTTCAAGAGCAATATAAATATGTAATGGATACCAACGTTTTTATCAGCGATCAAATTGTTGGCATTTTCGTCGATTGTTGCGTTTTGCGCTTCGAAATGGTTTATCGATGACGATGATGTTCCCTCTTTTTCGCATTTGTTAACTTTCCAATCACAATCGAATTTACTGCTCACTTTTTTGCGTTTGTGCTGCAAAAATTAACAATATAGACGATCGTGAAGAAAAAAAAAATGAAATATAAAAATTCACTCAAACATCGTTTTGCTCTTGCCTTTAACAAAGTTTGTTGAGATGATAGGGATATATTTTTTTTTAAACTTATACTTGAGAGCACTTTGAAATTATTCGTTTCTTAAATCTCAAAACATCAACTCAATTACCTTATTGAAATAGCTTTATGATCATCATATAATACTAGAAGGTTTTTATAAGTTAAAAAATTTTTCTCTTCTCAAAGAAATTATCAATGAAATTTAAACTGACACTTCGAAATTGTCGTCTTAAATTAAAAAAAAAAACAATATTAAGCTCTACACAATATTTCTAAAGGTTATTCACAATCACATCAGCGATTTATAACACATTTAAAAGAGATGAAATGATTAAATAGTACAATCAAACGAAAACATTAGCATATTCTGAATATCAATATAACAGATTTGTGAAATAAAACAAATATTTTTACTCCTATTTTTGTATCAAAATTTTTTTATCAATTCTATCAAATATTCTAAAAAAAAAATGAAGATTCTATAAAAGTTTCCCTTTCAGTTCAATATTTACACTAAGAGTTATCAGCCATCACTATTATGGTGATAACATCGAATAAATTCATAATATTTATGCGAATATATAAAATAAATAAAATCTTTAAAAGAAATTAATCACCTTCGATCGAGATGAATGTAAACAGCTGAATAACAAAAAACTTGCGTATAAATACGACAGCACAACGATGAATACTACTTGCTCAATCATCATAACACACTGAGTGAAAAAAAAAATGATGACGAAACGATCGTATCAAAGCTGCTTATGACAAAACTGAACGACTTATACAAAAATTCGAAAAAATTCAATAGAAAAATTCAATATGCAATATGCAAATTCTAAATAAATTTGTTATGTAAATTTCAATATCTAATAATATTCTTGGCTTAAGATGCATAAAAATTTGCATATTTTAGCTTTATCGTATTGCATTATAAAGCATATTATGATCGGCATATATTCGACCAACTAGCCGCGCGCGCGCGCATGCGTGCATCTTTCATGCCTTTTTGTAGATCATTAGGTGTACGCCTGTCTGTGCTTGATCTCCCTCATATTCGATACTTCCAACTACGGAGCCACCAAAGATGGGACTATGAAATTTAGTTTGTGTAATGTACATCATATGACCACCCTCTTTGCTGTACATCGATTAGTCAATTTTTTTCCGAAAAATCTGAGATCTTTTCAACGAAAAAAGATTATGTGAATTTTCATTAATTGGGTTTTCATTTTCCACCATTCGAATTCCAGAATGAATTCATCCAGGAGATATATATGCGGTCAAATAAGTTGACCTATGAGGGTACATATGCGGTCAGATAAGTTGACCTATGAGGGTACATATGCGGTCAGGGAAAATTAGGTAGACAAAACTGGATGATAATTCAGAAACGAAAAAAAGAGAACCAGAAGCATAAAATGAAGAATGAGATGCTATAGATAACGTCATTAATATTCCTGTTGATGTGTTTTATCGTTCAACTCGAGCTGATCGAAGTTGGACTCGTTGATGGTACTCTCACTGTAAATACGATACAGTTGATGTAAAGTATAGCTTAGTTGAGTCCATTATTATCTAAAACCCTTCAAAAAAAAAAATTCAAAATTGGACTATCAAAGTAGAGTGGATGCTTCACTCTACGAAGCTCGAGACAAATTAGGTACTCCAATGGATTTTCGCTTCATTTTAACGCCCATAATAAACATATTACATGAGTTTGAATATGCTTTTCTTTCCGGAAGAGTGCTCGAGGCTAAATATTTTCCTGTAGAGCCGTAATGCCAGGTAGATTCCGGAGATTTGCGAAAATATATGACTTCCATTGAACTAATTTAATGTAGACCAATCTTGGCTAATTTGGCCAAATTTGGCCGCATTTCACTATTGCACCTCATGTGCTGTGCAAATTCGTTGCATTATTGATATGTTTAACGCATGAATTCTTCCTTATAAACTATCGATATAGACATGAAAACATAAAGATTTGAATTCAGCCGCCAATCGAGATCAATTCGCAATTAATCGATGAGATCGATCGTTGATATGAATGTTCCATGGCAAGTGGACAGTGATGATCGTTTTACTGGGAGGGTATTCGTCGTGCAATATTCTCTATCATTTCGGCCTTTATGAACGGTTGTTCTTTCGTAGTACAATTGCGCCGTTACGTGCGTAAATCAGTCCGATATGCATATATTTCAAAATGCTATTTGCAGCTGGTAATTTGTAGCTGTCAATAACGCTAAGATTGGGTGGAATTTATTCCGATCGTTTCGGCATCTATTCGAAAGTGTATTTTGCTGTGAAATTGCAATATGCCTAGTGCGAGTTTCTTCGTTGGAATCGGTTCTATTTATTCTATTTTTTTTTCTCGCTCATTTTATTAGTGATTTGATTCTTCGTAGAAATACCCAAATGTGGAGAGTAGAGGAATGGCAATATGATAGCCTTATGAAATTCATTGAGGATAATATTTCTGATAGATATTCACTAAAGAATTAAAGAAAGTCTAGCAGAAATATGAAAGATGTATAGGATGATCTATTTTTTTTGAAATGCTAGGCTACAAAATGAATGCAAATTTTTGGCATATTTGAGTGTATATAACTTCATTCAAATATAACAGATGAATATGAATGTGTACTGCACTAAGTTCACTAATTTTCCCCACTCAAATTTCATTGCTTTCCATGCTGAAACTACTGGGGGAGAGAAAGAAGGGTGTGTAGGGGGGGGGGGGGGGGGCAGAACCATATATTTAAACGCACAGAAGCGACCTCATATTCTAATGCAGAATTTTCGTGAAAATACGTTAGCATAGACGAAATCGTTGAACGTAATATCCATGGTTGAGAGTTTTTTAGAGTATAGGGTGGGGAATGGGAGTTGTTCCCCTTAAGGCAAAGAAGAGGGAAAGCCCCTCAGACTTGGATTGGGAAAAAAAAAAAGATTTGCAATTTTAGTTCCCAAATAGGATCCGTTTTAAAGGTGAACTATACTTTGCAATTGAATAAGAACATTAAGGTGAACACACATTACAGGAGTGCTATTTCTTTGGGAAGGTATAATCGCTATTGGTCTAAGGGAATATTTGTTGATGACGAGCAACGATTATTCGGCATCTGTCGTTTCGAGCAAACAAAAAATCGAACAACTCCAAAGAAAAGTGAATATATATCAATCATTTTTGAAGTCTGTTTAAGTGCTATTTCATAGTGTTCCTTAAATTCATAACAATGGTCATGGTCAAAAACAAACTGAGTAGATGACTAGGAAATTCGAAGGGAACTATCTCATCACATATGATTTTTTCAGTGTTTCTCAAAAAGAAAAATTTCATTTTACTGAGAAAATGGAAAAAACCATTTTGCTGACCGAAATACCTCCCACGACGATTCGAATTAGTGCTCGTCCGTTCCGATGATTCTGACCGTTCGATCGCTGAATACATGAACCGATACAGTAAATCAATAATATTGTTGAAAGATGTCAAAAATGTCGAACAATACTCATTCTTTCGAATATATTTATCTTCTTTCATAAATATTTTATGAAACATATGCTTGTTGTTGTATTTTGCTTTTTTTTTTTCAAATAGTAATTAAACAATTCGAATAAAAATAAGCATTGATTCTTGCATTATCTGCAAACATCTGACTCAATAATAACCTACTAATCTGATGTCATTGAAAGAAAATAGTGGCAGAAATTAGAGAAAAAAAAAGGTATAGAGCAAAGCAACTATCGAATTTTTTCGAACATCGGGTATTTTTTGAATAAGAGCCCATTCTCCAAAAAAGGAAAAAAAGAATCCCCTCTGGAGAGTCGCAAAAGATGGAAATTTGAACAATTGTCAATTCATTCAAATTACTCACAAAATTAAGGCATAGAAAATTACAAAAAATTACGAAAGGCAATACACACACACAATGAGGGTGGATGTCATACGAAAAAGCGAAGAAAGAAGCTATTTGCCCCTGTACCCGTTATACACATCCCAAGCATTCTTTTTCCCCATGAAAGGCGTGGTACTCGGGGACGTGATTCTCACCATATCCCCGTATGTATCATTACAAAAATACGACGAAATCCATATCCCCAAGTACTATCACCCAAAATCCTAGAGTCCCTTATGCAGTATATTTTCGTTCAATGATATCAACGATGTGTTCTTGACCTCATGATTCATGTTTACTTTACAATATTTCTATTTGTATAATATCAATATTCTCGCATCATTATTTCAAAAAAAGTTATTCATTCATGTTGCGATATCATCATCGGTCATATAATTGCGAACCATGAATGTAAATTCATCATAATCGATAATACCATTACCGTCGACATCGACCTCTGCGAATATCTCATCGATGATCGCATTATCGGTTATATCACCCAATTCGCGTAGTACAAATTGAAAATCCTTCTTTGAAATAATTCCCGATTCACTCTGAAATAATTTTTTTTTTTTAAATGTTGGTCGAAGAAAAAAAATGAATAAAAAAAAATTGAGTTGATATAATTTTTGTTATCAAAATATTGCTCATCATACTAGAAAATTTCCATAAATTGCCTATAAATAAAATTTTTTTTATAAAAACACTTTAATTATTTGTAGATCTCTTGTATAGACAGATTCTCTAAAAAAAAATCACACATCGCCACTGTTTTTGCTTGTTCTCCTAAATGAATGCGCATCCAATCTTCTTCCCCCCCCCCCCTCTCTCCCCCGTCGTCGGAACAGCTTTATCACCGATATGCGCATCCAATCTTCTCCCCCTCTCTCCCTCGTCGTCGAAACAGTTTTATCACCGATATGAGGTTATAGGCGCTCCAACTTTTTTCTAACTATCCAAGAATAATGGATTGTTCTGAAGCTTTTCAAAGTAGTAGTACTGCTACTGATTCAACGGAATACCGGCTTCCCCCTTCCCTCCCCCCCCCCCCCCCCCTCCACCTCATCACTATTATATTTATAACAAACCATATCCCAAAGCTTATAGCAGCAATATTTAGAGGGAATGCGATATTTTTTGACCTTATAAAGTATAATTTTTTTTGTTTGGTAAGGATTTAGCGAAAATTAAACGTTAGAATGACGTCATAACAGACAGCAACTTTGCATTGTCCATAGAGACCACTTCATCTATTAGCAATAAATATTCGCTATTGAAATTTATCTACCTCTCGAGAGTGAAATTCGGCACTTTCAATAAACAATAAAATTTGAAATATAAGGGTTAATTCGAGATCTAAACTAGCATTAAGTCTAACCATCCACCGTAAAAATTCCCTTGCGATCCGTATAGTGAACAATGGAATTTTTGAGTAAATGGATATACGGATTTACGGATTCTCCGCAAGATTCTTAAGTAAAAAAAGTAATGATTGTGAAGTACTTTGTTACTGATTGAAATAATATTTCAAAGAACATTTGATCCCGTCGATCCGCTTAATCATTTGAATGGTATTATAAGAGTATATTGCTAGGCTTATCAAGCATTCATATAGATGGATGAAATATGACGAACCACCTCATAGTAATTTATTAATTGATTCATCAGTGTTAAAAAAAAAGAAGAGCTATTGGTAGTTAAAGAGGTGAAAAGATTTGCATATATTTTGATAATCGTTTAGGAAGCAAAAAAAAATTCCTTAAAACTTCCATGAATAATTCCGCTCTTTATTTATTACTTATATTGCAAATTTATGAGATTATTTATTAAGTGGGAAGTAAAAAATATTTTTTATGTGAATTTCTTTGATAAAAATTCCTTACTTATTTGAGCTTAAAAATATAGTCCTCTCATTAAATGATTTAGAGGAAATAGTATTACTAATAAAAACGTTTAATGAAGAGTTAAAAATTGCAAATATTTAGAATTATAATTTTAAATTTGTTGATCTCACTACTCTATCAATTTTGCATAAAATATCGCCACAATGATGCATAAATAAAATTTTCTCTCGAAAAGTGTAACAATACAATGAAAAAAACGCTCAAAAATTAATGAGTTTCCTTTTAAGTCACCTCTTTGCTAATTGTTATGCAACTTTTCGATGAAACATCCTTCACAATTTTAACTTATAGAAATGAAACTCCATCGCCTCATATTTCAAAATTCACATTAATAAAAATAATTCTTCCGTGGAAAAAAAAAAGAAAGAAACTCAAATCGGAGTCGATAGTTTTTATTCGATTCACCTATCGAATCGAATCCCCCTCTCTATCTCGAATCTCTCACCAAAAATTTTCACTAAACAAGTCGTTTGCACCAAAGATCACATTCATAAAATATTCAGTGAACACATGAAATGGCTCAATTTGGACTAGCCAGAAAGTAGACAGAAAAAAAAAAGCTATTAAGTGTCATTGACATGCATGACTAGTTAGTTGCCATGCATAATCATCGATATGGAACTGATGGCAATGCCACCAAAAACGCTTTGGAAGTCCATTCTAAACCAGCTTATTACTTTGGAGGAATTTAGTAGAATAAGACGATCATCTATATTATCCATTTATAAGATTTAGGCACAATAAAAAATGATAGACGCGAAAAAAAGATGCCGATATTATTTGAATATTTGACGCCAATATTGACAAAGAATAATACGAGAAGGAAAAAGGAGAGGTAAAACTACGAAATTATGGATAGTCAATGTCGAGCATTATCGGGATAATGGATTATATAGATGAAAATAAATTACTAATTGAATGCTATAAATTTATACCCGCATATGCTTTATTATGTGCAAAAAAAGGATAACATCTAGAAGAGCCGGACTTCATTTTGAAATTTTTGAAGTTTTTTTTTTAAACAGAACGAATTACGTACCGAAAAATAAAAAAAATTTTTTTCAAATCTTTTTTTTTGCATAATAGATGGGGATGTATGACTGAACTTTTGATTGCAATTGACGCATCAAGACACCTAATGAATCAGGTTACTTTAAAAAAATTAGCACTATTTACGTCCAATTTTCTTTAATTATATCCATCAAACCTATATCTAAGCTGTACTAAATATGATGCATAAGCATAAAGTAGTACTGCAACGAAAGGCGATAAAGTTCCTCCTCGAAGTGGTTTAATTCAACTCAAAAAGGCTTAACAAAAAATCGTTTGAAAGCTTTATTACGCTTTGGAGTGCTATTGATGTGAGATGAGTGCAATGAAGTGTACATGAAAAGTGTGCGTTAAAAAATTTGCCTCAGAAATTTCATAACGTATATATGCATTAGAACGCTTATTTATATATTTTACAATTGTTGATAGATTTTGCCACTTAATTCATCTGTACTTCTTTTGAATTTTGCATATTTTGATAATCGTTTTAAATTAGACAAGTGGGAGACACTTCATTCCTATCGTTGCAATACCACTGACGATCTTCGTGCTGAACGTGTTTCATTGCGTGCAACTTATGCGATCATCACAGATGACTAAACATGCTTCGCTTAAGGACTATGCCCAAATTCTAGAAAGTCCAATCTATGCCACAAAGATGTCCCTATCTCGAATCACGTCATCTGCGATTCGAGATAAGGACATTTACGGACGCAATTGATGTATTATGGAAGCGCTGAGGTTGTTGGATCGATGCAAACGGGGGGATTACTACTACGTCGAAGTGGATAAAGGTCAGACTTTAACAAAGGCGAATTATCAAAAATTTCACGAATCCACAACTAATCCAGTTTCTTTCTCATACTATTTCCCATAGTGAAGTCATATAAATATAGAGTAAGATGGTAAAAGTAATATTTCCATCAGTTCAAAAAATATATATACAAGTTGCTTACGGTGTATTTTTAATCGCATAATTCTAGTTACAATTAGTTATATGAAATACGCCCCATATTATAATTTTCTAAATTAAAGTATTGAATAATTTATATGCATCTATTATTTTCAAAAAAATTTATGGAAATAATATAACTTTAAAAAAAAAGAAATAACGATTACCCGATCGAATACGGCGAAACATTCACGAATCACTTCATTCCATGAACGTTTTTTCGCGTTTAATCTCTTCATAACATCGCAAAATTCATCAAAATCGATTTCGTGATTGCCAATCTAAACAATAAAAAATAAAAATAAAAATAAAAATAAATGCACCAATAAACATTCATAGTAAAATATGAGGCCACCCAGTGAGGCGAATACAATCACTACTGTTTTCTTACGTTGAATTTCTTTAGCAATAAAGACCTTAATATGGATTAGTCATAAAACATTGAAAAATGAACATCGTTTATATTAAAAAGTAACAATTTATAAAATGCCGACAATGAGTTGGATTGATTTTATTCTTGCATCAATAGAGATTAGGAAATTTTCTAAGCATTATAACACTTTGTTATTGATGAAATAGGTCATTTCTTTTGTACTTTCATTTGAACTGCAATAATCCCATTGAATTGGTTAGTATAAATTATTTTATAGATCGAATTGTTCGAATAAATTTCTGCAGCAATTGCCTTGAATATCTCCATATTAAATAGCTTTCAATTGGCAAAAAATCGGCAACATTTTTGAAGGCAAATAGAAAATTACACTTCAATTACATTTTTTGTATAATCTTTATTTGTTGTGATCATCGCAAAACAAATCCCAAATTTGCTAGTGTTGATTTAGCGTTGATCAAAAGTGTTGAAAATCTCAATAATCTCATAAATGCGATATATAATCTACACATAGAGATCATATCGCTAATTTGTATGAAGCGTTAATTATGAGACAAAAATTTGTGATTCGATAAGGATCTCATTAATTTTCATTTATAAGTCATCCAAAAAAAAAAAAAAAAAACTGTAGGGTCGTTGATAGCCTTAATAAATCATCTAATGAATTTTTCTAGCGGCAAAAAAAATGACGACTGGATGAATTGAAGGACTTCAAGAGAATCCAATCACACTAGACACTTGGAAATTATTTTATCAGTTTTCTTTCTTTGTTCGATTCCATTTTGTGCTGTTGGACCCGATCAGACCTCTATTCTTTAAAGCATAAAAGTATTTAAATTATGAAAGTAGTGGAACTAATTGGAATGAATTTACTGGATGTGAGTTTATTCACTTCGAGAAATGACTAAATGAAAGGGTCGGGTAAATAAAAAATTAGATCACAGTTCTAACTGAATGAAGAATAAAATTGATGCTAAAGCGTTCTCTTAAATAAGCCAGTAACGATATGAGTCAATGTAACTCCACTGGCCAACTGAACTAGTTACGCTTAAATTGCTAATAAATGATGAAATGCGCGCAGTAATACACTCATATTTGTAGAGCTCCCATATGATCTACTTAATATCTATGCAAATTTTCAAGCGCATTTAAAAGCTTACAACATTTTTGCAACTTGACGCGTCGAGTTCTGGCATAGATCATATTCAAATAAAATGTTGAATCTCGCTCTATATGTAGATCATCTCGATAAGTTTCAATAATTCAAACTTCAGTGATTCTCTAGATGAAAATTGCCAATTTCCGCAAATATTTTCCTAACATCGCAAATCGTACAATACTATCGAAAAAAATTCATATAGAAATACCTGATCGACTTCTTCGATGATCTGTTCAAGTTCACCTGGTTGTGGTTCTAGACCGAGGTTCTTCATAGCGCTCTCTAATTCCTCAATGCCAATTGCGCCACTGCCATCTGAAACATCTTCCGTTCTTCTTATTTATGAGCGCATAATATTCAATAAATTTTCTAAAGTCAATTAATGATTTTTTTAAATATTAAATAATAGGCCTATCATTTATTCATTCGTTAAAGTAGCATTCAAATATAAAAATACTTACATATCTTATACTTTAGGTATGTGAAAGCATTGAATAAAAAAACGCTCAAATTTGCATATAAATAACTAACCAGTATCGAACATATTGAAAACTTGATGGTATTCTTGAAGTTCCTCTTCGGAATATCCGACAAGTTTCTTCTTTAAGAGTGGAATACTCGAATTGGAATTATTCCTTTGACTTGAGTTATGATCATGATGGAATTTATGCTGCAAATGTAGTACAATGTCTTTCCTATTGCATACAATATTTTCTTTTAGAATGATTGCATATATTATCTCAATGGGTCATTATTTATTCAAGCCGTTACCTAAATATTTCAACTAGCAATTGCTTTCTCCCATATTCATAAGCCCTTTATGCCCATAGGTTTACAACCATGCAACTTAGGGAAATGAAACGAGGTAAAAAAGGCATTTGCGTTATCGACGAATACCCGAAAGGGAAGAAAGTATCCCCAAATTTGCAGATGTTTCATTCAATGAATGTCATGGTTCTATTTTATCTTACGCGTATGTGCAGTTGTCACATAGCTGAAATAGAAAAATCCCATCAGAAACAGAAAAATCCCCTCAAATCCTTTTGCCATCTAGCACTTCCACTAATCCATACCTTCCTTATCACATAATCCCGGATGATTTATCGCTTAACAAATCTTTCTTTATCGAAATTCATAAGCGATTTTTAGTGACTCTATAGCACTTCGTGCTTCGATTCAAATGCTAAGCAGGTATTTCCTATAGTATGACTATTTGTAAATATTAACGGGTAAGATACGGTACATCTTAAAAGTTATAAGCCATATTGTTGGCAACTTAAAGTTATTCATATAAAAAGAAATGGCAAAAATATTCATTGCACTGCTCTAATTGAAAAATTTTTATGCAAGTTTATTAAATTTTGGGAAAGAAGATTAGTCGAGTATATATCTATATTTAACATTTATAACATATGTAAATTAAAGAAATAACTATGCTAAACATCAAGTTTTTACGATTTAAACAACCATAAAAGATGCAACGGATGTTTTAGGTGTATTGCACTTTCAAGATGTAAGATTTGTTGGTGCCAAAAAAGGAAAACCGTTTGAATAAGTTCTCTTCATCCATTGAATAAAATCCTCTAGCACAATGGAATGGATGGAAGAAAGAAGAAAAAAAAAAGTTTTTTTTTCAATTTTTTTTACCTATCTGAAAAAAATGCACGAAATTTATATAAATAAACATATAAATAAAAGAGAATAAGCTAATAATAAGGAAGAGATACCGTGGAAAATCGTCGGACCTTTGGTTCGGCACTCAAAAAGAATACCTTAGGGCGCAGCATACGTTGTTATATGGCAGCTGGATAATGGCTTAGAGTGCGCATGCGCAAATGGAAAGCGCCTATGTAACAAACAACATGAATTAGGGGCGGCGTTTCTCATTCGTCTCGAAGAATGCCCGTCGATCATGTCTCTGCCCTCTATGAGGTGGGTGGCTAGCATTTTATGTCATTTGTTTGAGGCAAGCAAATATTTGCTAATGGACAAACATTCCTAAACGCTGATATTCCCAAATAAATCAAAAAGCTTATCATTCATTGAAGAACAAACAACTCATTGCTGTATACATAAGTGCCCACCTTTATAGCACCTGCAAGCATTGATGCACGATTGCTGGAACCACCGCTCGACGTTTTGTGCCGTGTGAGAACTGTTTTCGCACTAGGTGAAGTTAGGCTCATTTCGTGAGCGCAGTAGCCGACCTGTAAGAGTTAGCCTCAAACCAGAACTTTCTTCGAACAGCTAAGGTGACGGAGGGACGAGGCGGAAAGGGACAGAAAGAAAAGGAATGACGTCTCGATCATTTATTGCACAAGACCTTCAAAAGGTGGCATCATAAAAAAATATTCATTCATCTGTTCGTCTTGTGGGGTTGTGTTCCATGGGAGAAAAAGCGGCCTTCTCCAGAAAACATTGAATTCCTGAGAAGGCGGGATGGAAAACAGGATGTTTGCCTCCAGAAATTTCCTTCTTTGATGCATAGTACGCTATTCGCGAGATCACGTCACAATATAGGTGCTGCGACAGTACATTACAACGAAAAAAAAAAACGATGAATCTTTATACGATAAAGTGTACATAAGGACGTAAAAAAATGAGAACACTGCATTTAGGGTTTCGTATATGGTGACGATCAATGAAATTTTTATAGTCAACACAAATAGTGATTATTAGTGATCGAATAAAAATGCGTCCCATCCTCACATGAGTTTATTCGGGGATAGCTATTGCATTAATTCGATTATTTAAATTAAATTGGCTTCGAAAGAATAACGAATATTAAATGCAAAATTCCCCTCAATCACCTAGAATTTTTAAATAGATAACTGAGTAGTTTATGTTGGTCAAACACCAACCACTATGATTCAACGAGAATATAGAACCTGCCACTCATATGATGCTTATATCACCTAAGTAAATGGAAATATGCAAAGAAATAAGAAAAACTCCGATTTATGCATTAAAAGTGAAATATACGGAACGGCAAAAGACCCACTTATATACGCATTTGTGAACGTAACTAAACGAATTCAATCTGCAATGAAATTTTAGCGTTTAACTGAAGTGGTGAATGGCATTGCCAACACTTTTCAGCACGAAATGCTATTTGCCTCAACAATACCATGCCGTTGAATTTAAGCCTCCCCTCACTCATTCGTTGACGTTAAATTTCGCGTTTCTGCTCGACTCTTCTCTACACTATGAGCATCGCAACCCCCATCCGTCTACGCAATGCAGCTAGGTCAATAGTATCTGATGAACGATAGGCATCGATAAACTCATACGTAATTAGTGCATGCTAGGTCCATCAACCAACAAAATCCGTGTTTGAGGAGCTAAAATTGCCGCGGATATATTCCAGCTATGTAACTCCGGAATATGGTTCAGCTTATAGAAGAAAGGACCCGAAATAATCAGTTTTTTTTTCGTCTGAACGTTTAGGATTATAAGATAGCTGTAATATAGGGGGAAAATGGAGCTAACGCCTTTTTTTTTCGACTTCTATCTATGAGATGTAAAGGTCGATTTTATTCTATTCGTACCACTAGTTGAACGGGATAAAAATCGCTCAGAAATTATCGTGATCTATTTCTAGCAAATATCTAAATATTTAACTAAATTAGTTCAACGTTCATAAGAATGCAAATATTTGGTGTCTCTAGAATGTTTCCGACCGAAAATATTACGGCGCAATAAGAAAATATTATCGCTAAGAAATTTTCCTTTGAAATAGAAAAAAAAAAGAAGAAATAGCTGAGTATCTACGCAATTCACTTGGCAAACATTAGTAGAATATATATCAGAAAAACCTACAACTGTTTAGCTATTGATAATCTAGTTGCCTTAATTCTGCTCAATGCAATTCGCCTCTTTCATTTCATTAAAATTTTCAAGTGAATTTAACCGATGCATTAAATAAAAATGCATTTATGCGATTTGCATAGCTCTTACTTTAATTGCTTTCCTAAAGAATTAAGCGGTATTTAGTGTGTTTTAAAGATATTCAATTATTATTCATCGTAGCGAATTTATGTAAGAAAGGCAGAATAATGGAAAACGTTTATTAGGGAAATTAAACTCCTATAAACTTCGAATGTTGAGTGTTCGAGAGAAATTCGTATAGCATAAACGAAAGTAATCAATATTATATAAGACTAATTTAAACGATGCTAATATAAGCACAAAATTGTAAAGACAAGCCTTAACTAGTGGCGCAAATGTCAGTTTTATGCGCTTGCAAAAGTGTATCAATATATGGTGTTGTGTCTACATGTGTTTGTGTATCCCTCTGACTGATTGTTTCAATTTGTCCAACATAGTAACGTATCTTCCTACCATATTTTATTGCTAGAATTATTAATTCTGTAACGTTTTATTGAAATTCGAAGTTGAAAAAAAACTCATAAAAATTTTCCATTTTAGAAATTTTAAATTTCTTAGATTTTTTTTTCGATTTTCCACTCTTTCGACCCATCTTAGACCTTGTCTACGTTTGTCTGTATGTCTGTTTGTCTGTCTTCTGTGCTTCGCAATATTAAATCACCAAATAGACATACACATATGCGCACATCTACAACGTGTTGTCTAAAAGAAATTTCCAGAAATGGGAAAAAAACAAAAATGTAGCCTAAACATTGATCACTAAATATAGGTGGGCAATTTCTACCGTTCTTTACTGAGGTTACATTTGTATGAAACACATCAACTACAGCTATACTTCATGAAATCACCTCAACAATACGGTTCAGGAAACCCTCTAGCACTAAGTTCGTCCTCTTTCACAAACCGACATGGTAATTTCGTTGAAAAAGTTACCTAAGGTTGTAGAATATCCGAATGGATATCAATATCTAAGGTACCTAAGGTTATAGAATATCTGAATGGATATCAGCAATTGTTAGAAAATCGCCACCATAAATCAATCTTCCACAACATTCAACTCATCAAATGATAAACTGCACAACAAGACAACCGCGTATAGATAGCCACAATAACACAACCACACTGAGCACAGCATTAATTGCAATGGAATCAACTAGAAGAAAACAACGTTATGCACTCAACGATCGAATTGCATTCATTTCTTGCGCAGGCAATGCAGTCGATCAAGAAAAAAACGTTTTAAGACCGCAAAAAAAAGAAGCATCAGATTTCAACCAAACTGTGTGTTCACTAAGCACAAATCTATAAAAGACTTTATTCTCACGCATCTTATATATGCCCATTGAACGCAGAATATAGTGAGCTATTTCACTTTAAAAATTTGTAATTAAACACGTTATTGTAAATTTCAAAAAGGGAACGCAAATTTAAATTTATTGCTTTATAAATTCAAAATTTATTTATGCATTGATTTAATCGTGATTTCAAGTGATATATTCAACCCGAAAGAAATCTATGCAATTATCTCACATAGACAGGAAAAAAGATTCAAAAATTGAACAACATTCATCTAGATAGTAGTTCTTCGCAGAGAATTTAAAACAACAACAATAACTAATGTCAAGTAAAATGTTTGTATAGAGTGATTGTGATTGAGCAATGGAATAATAACTGCACTCGATATAACGCGCCGCTCCTAGGCAACCAATCGAACGCTATTACATGGAGCAGATTTAACTCACGAAAGGTATAGGCGGCACACCTGTTGATATAACTGCACCTTACAACAGGTGTAAAACATGGAATCGCTTAACCAATATTGAACCAAAAAAATTTCTCAAGGCAATCATCTAAACGTCGGTAGTTGATGAGTTATAAGGGCCTCTATTTTAAGATTGGGGAGCGAACGAGTAAAAGTTTGGGAACGAGTAATATGTACTATGTACTAAGTAATAGGTACTCAATGAAAGAACACTTTTTATCTATAGAAGGTTGCTAGCCTCCTATATGCAATCTCTAGCCATATCGAAGAATTAACCAATTCTTTTTATACTGATCGCAAAATCATTGCATCGAATATTTGCATTTATGCATTGATTCAACGGGTGAAAATATTAATAAACAATCATAATCCACGTATAATCAAATAAATAAAAATTCTCTACAAATACCCTATTGAATATACTGCGATATAGATAGATTAAATGAGATAAGGCAACATAAGCATTAATCAAACAGTAAAAAATAAAACTTTTTCTATTTTAATAAACCATATCTTTAAAAAAACGTTAACTCTAAATTGTAATGTAACAAATGAAACCATCAAGGAATGTGCAGATGAAAAATAGTGGAACGCGAAATTTCGCGTCATTTATTCCATACTATCATAACAACCAACAATCAACGATTCATCAAACTACCATAATTTTCCTTTCCAGTTTCTAGTCTTCCCGAACCTTAAAAAGCGTCACTCAAAACAACCCTTCAATCATCTGCAGAGCATCAATAACTGCAATGACCAATGAATAAACCACAATAGCGCCCTTTTTTTCTTTCAACAGAGCTACCACGAAAATAGGCTCATCTCAAGAATGATCTGCAGCGAACAAAAGCGTTGATCAATCCGACGCTATTCAAACAATCTTTTTGCCCGATTGCTTGAGTAAATATTTTTTCAAGCTCAGTTGTTGATCTCTAAAGCTTCGTTTGCGGTTCTTTCCTCTAACTTTCTGTCGCACCATCTGATAGTTCTTGCGTTTTGCCAATTCGCGGTTTGTGCGTCCAACGTGAGCACCCTGCAATATATTCACATAAATATCTTCCTCTTAGTAAAGAATTCATTACTGCCACTGACGGATATAAACAAAGCTTTGCGTCGAAACTATAACATAGACGCTAAAATATACACTGCCATTCTTTTTAATAAAAGCTCCACTCTGAGAGCAAATTCATCCACTTCATTCTGGAAGAAAGTTTTGTTTGCGCTCAAAAATATTCGGTACTGTCAATATGCTCTGCAAAAAAAAGGTTATATTTGGCCGGAACGAATCTGAACGTTCGCAAACGGAAAACTTAGGATTCCCTGGGCCTTGGTGTGTGGAGTTGATTTCCTCGAAATGAAGCTAGCTTGCTTAGTCAACTAGGGCTATTCCACTGGGATTTGGTATCATGAGTTCGGGTATATAGGTGGACAGAGAGATGCAAAGTCCGCAAAAATTTGAAAAATGAAGCTGCTTGTAGATATGCGCAACAGATGCATTCACGTTGCTCAAGTCATTGTTGCACACCTGGCAATGGTGCCTCTTCAACGCTTTAATTTCTTCAGTGAAGTGAAACATCGAAAACAAATGATGCCGTCTATTTGCTACATACCGCACCTACAGAATGCTATCAAAGGATCCCACTTCAGTCGAAGAGTAATCGCTTGAGAACCCTCAAGCAACTCACACTGAAGATACTATCAAACACATACAATTTATCCGAAACATGGAATTCCATATGGGTGAACTCCCATAATGGGCATTAAAATTCATTAAAACAGTCGACAAACTAGTAAAAACAGCAAGCTGAAGCGAGTATAAATAATACAATGTGAACTCTTTAGAAGAACGCAATGTATAACATCGTACTGTAACGGGACAGGACAACTTTGTCAGAATGTGTTGAATATCAAACATTGGCACTAACCTTCTTTTTAGGCCTTCCGAACT
This sequence comes from Baylisascaris procyonis, assembly GCA_037389465.1. Lineage (NCBI taxonomy): Eukaryota > Metazoa > Nematoda > Chromadorea > Rhabditida > Ascarididae > Baylisascaris > Baylisascaris procyonis. The sequence continues at coordinate 172,021 of JAZARR010000153.1, forward strand.
GCTCTCTTCCTTCACGCCCAGCCTCCACCGAAGCAATTCTTTCTTCTTTACTTTGGCGATAAAGCTTCTTGTGGAATTGTTCGATATCCTTAAGTCGTGGCAGACCATCTCCTTCTTCGCGTCTGCAACATCAGTGTCGTCTTAGCACATTCGGGATGAATGAAACGAAACCAAAAAAATGTATAGCAATCCCCGGCTAAGGATGCTAATGAGGGCAGTACAATACGCGTTTATTGCAGTACATTTCGATGAGTTGGTAATACGTAGAAAATAACCAAGAAAATAAAAGCACGCCCGATAACCACTCCATGAGATCACATTGGCTGTGATAAGAGAGACCAGACTGCGTTCCATAACTGTGATATGAAGTGACTTGATGAAGTGGCTGTGATAAGAGAGACCTCAAAAAAAGAAGAATATCTTGAGCACAAAGTCACAACGAGAGGAAGTTATGCCGACCAAATCCGATCACCGTATTCTTCTAAGTTCGATTGGCATAGAGAACCTTATGACAGAGATCCAGACAATACTTTCATTAAATACCTTCTCCCATAGTGTCCTAGAATCCTCCTCAATATTGCGATTAACAAAAAATTGTTTGAAAAGGAATAAACGAAAGACGAAGAAACATTTCGAATGTTGAGCTCATCGTGAATAACATTGAAATCTCCACATAGGAAACAAAAAATACTCTAAAGATCGTTCTGGCACTTTATAATGCGATAATGCACAGGTACCATTTTGTCAAAGACCTACACAATCTCTCAGATGCTCTTAACGCCAAGTTTCACCTCCAGATTAAATCACTTTGTAGAGCTCAGGCATGTCTGCTGAACTACAGTGCAAACACTAGCCAATTTTCCAATTCTAGTTCTTACGAGAACAGCTCCGCGAGGGTATCCAGATTTACTAATGTCTATTCTAAATTACATTTACATGTCACAGAGGAATTCATACAATTACATCCTTCAACATCCTTCAGCTCCATGCGTTGTGTGCACGATGAAACATGCTAGCAAAAGCAAAAGCAAGAAACAGTGAACGCGAAGGAAGCGAAGACTCGCTTATAAAACCACAAGAAAATATTTTCATACCTCGCAAACTTCTCTTCCAATTCCTCGTCGAGTTTAACATCATCGTTCCTTCGTTTCTTTGTTCCTTCAATTTGTCGTTTCGTTGCGATTTGTTTCTTCATCTGATAGACCCTTATCTTACGAAATTCCTCCTGAGTCAGGATTCGTGTTTCGCTTATTTTCTTTGCTTTCTCTTCTGCAGAGGGTTCCTCTTCACTTCTTGCATCTGCCTTTATATCCTGAAAAATAAGCTTCACTATGCACTGCGAATTAAGTTCGAATATTCAATCTGACATATAATACTTGAATACTACGGTCAGAAACTAAGAGCCAGATGGCATAATCCGTATCTTCCAATAACCTCTATCGTAGATCTTCAAGACGAATTTCGATGCTCACCGATTTGGACAAGTCATCCTCTGTACTCACTGCTACTACTAGCATTTTCCCACGTGAAGCAACACCACATCACACTTTCCGATCTCTTGAAGTTTTGCAAAAAATCAGGTAGAAGCTCAAGTATATACTTTATAGTATTTAGTAAATAGTTTACATTATGTAGTTTATAGTATATAACTTATAGTATGTATACTAAATAGAGCAGAAAGAGGTGAATATGTAAAACTTCGACTCAAAAAGAAAAAACTTAAAGAAAAATATTTACTCGTATCTTGTACCTTCCCCCCTCCCCCCCTATGAAAATTTCCAATATAACATTAAATTTATGGCATTATGAAGAGGAAAAAATGGCAGAAAGCCATCGAGACAGCGATCAGACCTAAAATCGCAAAGTGGGATCGTTACACTACGCCATCGCAAACCAACTAAGTTTAAGAAGTTCGAATCAAAAAAAGTTTCACCTCTTTCAGCCCAATTTGGAATAGCACTTCACTGTACGATCAGATTATCAAGTTGCAAACGAACCTTAAAGTGCACCCTTCTTATTTCAGGTCGTTTCGTCTTCGATTGCTCGGAGCTCTCCGTTTCAACTGCTTGTTCACAGACAGCATCCGTATCGTCGCTTTCTTCACCATCGTCTGTTTCCCATTCCTCATCAATCTGCTCACCATTACTGCCCACTTCCTGCTCAATTTCGTCTTCTCCATTCTCAGCTACCCTCTGTTCTCGGTCGCCTCCCTTTTCGACAATATCAGCGTCGTTTCCTTCATGACCTTCTTCACCGTCGTCTGCAAAAACTTTAGGCTGAACCGGCCGGAGGATTCATACAACCTGGCCAACCTACGGGTGTAGTCGATACGACCATGTTAGTGACATCATAGACAATCACTCCACAGCCGTAAAAATATTCTATTCATTTCAAGAAATACAATACAAATCATCGCCTAGCCATATCATTAGTTAACACTGCCATCCACCGCCAGATAAAAATGGATATGAGCAATTCAACATCGAAAACCTCCATTTTTATTTCTAAAATTCTGTTAGTAAGAGGAGAAAATGGTTGCGTAAGAGCAAGAAAGTCTTGGAAAGTGTAGCGATAGATGCTTTTATCAATTCCACGAACCACATCAATCTATTGCAAAAGTATATGCACTGATAAAACACTGATTTCTACTTCGATCAGCCATTTTTGCAAAAAATCTGCCAAAAAATCACACTTGTGCGCTATCAGCTGTCAAAACGAACAATGAGGCTGCCACAACAAACATTTTCACAAAAAAGTCTACAAAATCTTCAAAAACCGAATTACTGGAATCCTTTGCCTATGTGTTCACCTAGTCATTCCGTAAATTAAACTCATGAGCTAGGAAAGACATGGCAATAAGATTTGCGGCAACACCTAAAACATCCATGTTTGACAATTTTTGAGCCGACCTAACCAACTCCAAAGGTATTATGAACAAAAAAATGCTGTCACATTTCTCGGCCAAATTTCTTTCCCACTACTAGCCAAAGGGGCTGAATAAACAGCACTGAAAGGAAGTCCGACACAAAGTGTGTACCTCAAAACTTCTCAAAATAAATCTTATTGGTTGAATCAATATCTACTATATCAATAAAACTGCCTAGGTTTTTTTCTAGGGCGATTAACCAATGTACAGGTACAGATTGCTCAAGACTGATAACTGGAGCTGACTAAAATTCCTTTGTAAATTTTACAGCGCCTCCAACTGTCAACAACTTATGAATTGTAAATAACGCGCACCTATGATTAGGAGGTCATATTAGGCTCCAACTTATACAACAAACTGTATGGTCTTAGCTTCTGCATTTTGCAAAGGGGAACTTCCCAACAGACAGACAGACAGACAGAAGACAGACAGAAAGCAGACATGAACCTTCACAACGCGCTTCTACGAAAACCTCCATGAGACCATTTACCAAACCCGCTGAATGTGAATGCGCTATCAGCTATTCTATCATCGTTCTTATTTAATCGATCGGTGTAATCTGATTAACTGCAAAAAGCATAGGTGAGATCAGCCTCACTAACGTGCTTCTCGTTTTCCTAGTCAATTGACAGCTGCAAAAGCTGCCTTTGAAATTCAAGTATATGAGCTGCCAACCCATTTTTCAATGCCCGAAAGCTTCTCCCTATATCTGAACCACTATGAATTTAGATTCCTGAGATCATTTCCAGTATACATTGCATCAATCACTTTGCAGTGGGCAGGCTTTCTCAACAGAGCATAATGGCAACCGGTCGTAAACAGGCACATATACCTATAGATAACATAGAAAAGACCGTTTAAAGAGGCTTATTTATAAACGAAATCGTTTGCTATTTACTACAGGATTGCAAAACATTCAAAAAAAAGGAAAAAGGCATACCAGAATCAATGATATCTTCCCACGATCCATCCGAGCTCGCTTCGTCATATCCCTACAACGTAAATAAGTTGTAATAAATTACAGCAGCGGGCGGGTGCTAGATGCTTTGGCCTAGCAGTGTAAGCTTCATCCGACCTCTGTTACGACTCGTTTTCTATCACAATCTGTCGTGACATCAAGCCGCCCCATCGTTTTCATTTTTATAAAAAACTGCTATGAGACCTTTACAGCCCATACCCAACTCCGCTCGTCCCTTCTCATAAAGCAAAAAAAACTAAGCCTCAATCGCTGCTTCCCCTTAGTTCAGCTCGTTTTAGCAGAAATGGATGAGAATGTACCCCGAATCACTTGCAGAACTATTCCGCCGATACATTCTGTTCTTGGTCACTGGCCGAACAATTGACCAAGCAGTGGCTTGTCTTTGTTTGAGTTGAAGTGATCTAGACATAACTACCTCTTTGCATGCAAGTTCTTCCTATGAAAGGTAGAGTTCAACTCGAAGTATGAAGCGGCAACGAATGAAACACAATTCGATACAAACTTGGACAAAAAGAAAACTACGAAAATGGTGATTCGCATCGACGGAAAGGAAGACAATAAAAATGAAAACGATTCGACTACAATGTCGCTAAGTGCCCAGAGGTGTCTTGCCTTTTCATCTTCCTAACTTCTTTAAAAGCTGCTTACTTCACCTCAGCGAAAAACAAAATTTAACCTCATTTTCTGCGGTTTCTTCGCGGACTTCGGGGAGGCACTCAGCACCCGCCACATAAGATTTAGTCCTCATTACTCCAAACTCAGGCGCCTCCAATTCTTTCGTCGCTTCAGTTGGCCTGAATTTAGAAATAACATGAAAAGGTACTCTTTCATGCAAATTTTAGGAGCTGCTCCAGGTACTACGTTGTACCAGGTACAATCACTACCTATATACTCCAGGCACCCATGTACTATTCAGATACTGCTTCAGAAACTGATGTCTAGGTAAGGTGTTCCTTTTATATAAACTACTGTAAGAAACGGGTTACAATCCTTTCCAACAAAAGTAGCCTCAGCCGAATGCTCTTCCCAAAAGAATGCGAACTGCTGACTCTATTCCCTACCAAATATGGAAACTTTTAAGCCATCTACCGTTTAGAATTCTCCCCATTACCACCTACTCGTTGTCCACAAATTTAAGCTGATTCCACATGAGTAAAAAATTAACAATTCAGAATTTAATGCGCATCCGATCTCAACAATGAAAGGGCAAAAACTTAAAAAAGGGCCCATCCACACCCCAAAAAGAACATCATATTCTTTAAGCAAACCTTCCTCGATCCTTCTTGTGTAGCAATTTCGGATTGACCGATCGAAAGAGAGTAATAAGACCACGTGCCGCCATCGAAACATTCTTATTCTTATATTTCTTATACTGAAATTCAAATATGTTAGAATAAAACTATTAATTATTATAGTAGCCATTATTAAATCTCTATTTCAGGCATCACTTAAACGTCAGATAAATACTTATTTCATGGCTCAGCTTAGTAGACTTCAAAAACTAAAAGCTTTCAAACAGTGCCATAATTCGTGTTAGCAAATCCTTAAATCCTAGTAAATCCATGCTAGTATTCCATATTATTATATCATCCTAAACATCTCATCAACCATGTAATGGCATCTAACAAAACGACGGCTGGAAGGTGGAAAATTAATTCCTCCATATTGAGAGGAAAATATTATTTATTCATATTGAGATGAAACTTCGAGCAGATTGCCAACTAGGAATGAAACATTTCGCCGCCTTCCAAGATTTGATGAATGCTTAAAGCTTTTCAACCTATTGCATAAATTTTACACCATTTACCCTTCTCAGCGCTACACGCCAACTCATACAAGCACTTATCAGTTGCAATGAACTTACTTCTGCAAGATCGCGTAGAAGTTCCTCGGTCGCCGCATAAGGGCAACTGGCAAATACCTCCCTGATCGCGTTAAGACCAACGGTTATTGCCTCAGGAGTATTACGGTCGGTAACAAAGTTCTGGGCAATGACTCGAACCAATTGCTCTATTATATCGGGTGGTACTAGCTCATGGCAAGCTTGCGCCGCATACAACAGTATCCTCGTCACCTAAAAGTGAATTTCTTACTGCAATTCCGAATACGGGAGGAGAAAGTGTGAAACAAAAGAAACCTTTTTATTAAAAAAAAAAAGAATGAGTGGGAAGGAATTCCTTATATAAACAGCAAAGGAACTCCTTATATAAAGACGTAAATCTTGCATACCTATATACAAGGGAACTCAGGAAATCAAGCAAGGAGTACAGCATACCCCCTCCCTCCCCCCCCCCAATAAATGGAGCAGAAGTCCATTTGCCAAGACTTCATTATAAAACAATGAAATGAAAACGGATTAGGAGTTTACCTCTCTTTGTTTTGGCTGCAGGTAACGATGGAGGTACGAATAGAATCCCAACGTCTGCAACCGATGCACACCGATTATTCGTGCACACAATGCCATCTGCAAAAGCCGCAGCTCGAACTTCTCGTTCTTTCGTGATTCCAATTGACCGAATAATCGATCGCTCAGTGATTGCGCGTCATATAACGATTGAATCGCCAACAGGTTACACACTTTACTTCTTCCATCTGAAGCAAACAAAACAAAATGTCCGGAAACAGATATGTCAAGAAATTTCTGCCCGAAACCTCCTGCAGCACCGTTTTTCATCATTTCAACAGAATTTGGAGTTCTCATCAAAAGTCCTTCTGCACCTTAATTAATACCACAAATATCGTCTTTAATACAAACTCTGAAATTTTACACAGAATACAAGGATAGTAATGGGGTTATCCATTATGCAATATTAGCAGCAGCATTTTCTGCCTCCGTCGATATAAAAAAAAAGTGGAGAAAAGCGAACCGGAAAGCGCAAAGAAATAGAACAGGCGATAAAGAGAAAAGAGTAAAGCATGGCATGCAAAATGTATAAGAAGTCTGCAGGAAAAAGCTTTCGCCAAACTAGTTCCTGTGCTCAGTCTTTTCAATCCTCTTTTCTGGAGATTACTATCAGAAGTTCTCTTGAAATTTAAGCGATGATTTGATCGCATTTGCTGTTAGAAGCTAAAAACATTATTTCAATCATCAATTATAACTTATGAATACTTATAGGAAATCTGGACCGAAATCGGAAACTTAAAGCATTTGAAAACCTCACTAAGGCTGGAGAGGGGGAGGGGGTAAGAGGAATCGGACAAGTGTAAACCAACGTATGATACGACCATAAGGATCTTCACCACTATAGAAATTTAATGAAGCACGCCATTTTAAACAGCCGTCCCTACTAACATGCAAACGCATTTGCGAAGATTTTCCTTAAAGTTGCCCCCTCCCCTCCATTCCCAAAAAACTAAACGGCTATCCATACCGCTATGGTGATTCCTATCTCCGTGGTCCTTACGGCAAACTAATGACGCAAAAAGTAAAGGTTTCAAATAGATAAAAAACAAGTCAACTGAAAAAAGTAAGAAAAAATTGCACAAAACATTTCCCAAATATTACCAAACAAGTGGGAAAATGTGCTTGAAGAGTTGACACGATTTCCAAAAACTTTCATTAACCGCCAACAACTAACGAAATATGCGCGACGTGTTTATATTTCAAGCAAGACAATCGCCCCACAGATATCTAACAAATACCCGCTTGTTCTCAGATCTAACAATGATTAAATTCCTCCTCGTGCATCACCAAAGGAAAAATGTAGTATATACACATAAATACGCAAAGAGATAATGCTAGCTTGAAGCGAATTACAAATATAACTACCCAAATGCCACAAACGTAAGCAAACCTTTCTTTGCCTTTTTCTCTTTTCCTAACGCCTTCTTCGCTTTTTCGAAAATTTTCGTCTTCTTCCGCGTTTTCTTTGTCGCCCGAAATGCGCACATTACCTGTAATAGACGATCTATCGCTTCGTTGAGCATCTCTATTAACAACCCAAATGACCACTACTGCATCGCCACACGTTCGGTGCAAACTACCTTTGCACTAGCATATTCAGTTTACATAAACCTTTTTGCGCCTTATAATCATCTACTTTGTGGAAGGTTGTAGAATAATCCATATTCACCTCCAAAATTCAGAGTGTTACAGATATGACACCCCTTAATTATCGGCTTAATTTCTTGCTTCGCGAGTTTTCCACTGTGCGATCTGTGATGCTTACGGCATTGCTACTAAATATCACTATGTAGAGCTGTAGAAAAACAGAAGTATTTGCCTCTTCTACGGTGATGAACGTATCTAAACTTTCTTCTTCAATCAAATATACGACAGAAACTTAAATGCGCTCCTCTGTTTCGACTAGGCAACGAAAGTATCAACCACATATACACCGCATCCACATCACCCAATACATCCAACACATACTCAGCGCGATCCATAATGCAAGAATAAAATGGATAGAATGGAATATACTTTGATAGCGACCGAGGAAGTTTTGATAGACTGCGGAAGTAAAAAAAAAATGAATGTAATTATAACGTTCTTTATATAAATCATAGTCACGCTAAAGTGTGATTTAAAAGATCTGTCATAGCTTCCCAGCACTCAACCACAACGGAACAGCGATACGCCATTTTGACACGATTCTGACAGACTAATTGCTCATCGTATACATTCATTTTTCCCCACTCTTCTCTTCCTTCCCTTCAGAAAGTTGGCATTATTCGAACTACTATCAACAAAACTCACTTCTTTGATCGTTTTCCGATCTTCTTCCTTTCCATCTTCATTATCTGTTCCGCTATCCTCTTCGATTCCTTCTTCATCCTTTATTGAACCGAGGAAAAACCTCATTGCTGTTGCCTAAAAATCATCACAATATGATGGGAAATGTAAAAAATTGCGGGTAAGACGGGAAGACATGACTGAATAAATATGATTTAGTAATTCAGTTTTAACAGAAACTGTATTAAATATCACAGAGGATGCACACAGCAATAACCCCCTCCCCCACTACATTTGATCACTGAAGTATTTTTTTACAACTTCAAAAGGTATATGGACTGGCGTTAGCATCCCAAAAGCCAAAGAGGGGGGGGGGGACTACCCAACGCCAATGCGACAGCTAACAGGTAAAATAGTTCACGAACGACTCCATCGGACAACGACAGACATCTCTTCAAAATGGAGCCGCACAGATTTCCGTCATTCCCTATTCAGCACTACACACAACACTGAACAGAAACCTCGAAGTTAACAGCACTCCCATTCAGATGTGAAGGTCTACGAACTTTATCCACCTACGATCACAATTCGATTCGACGAAGTTTTTCGAAACTCATCCCACACATTAGATTACTAGATAAGCAAGCTATCTTACTCATCATGAATGCTTTGTTTGCTCCACTTTTCCCCCTGTAGACATCAACTATAAAATAGCCTGCAATGAATAATATATGAGATTTGACCTGTATTCTCGCCACTCTATGGAAGCAGCACTCTGCGATTGCATTCGCCGTCTTTGCATCCCTCAGCAAATCCTTTCGGTACGCATCAATCAAAATCTTAAAAAAAACATTATTCAACTGAAAAGAATGAACTATAACTTTAGAAACATTGGAAAGGTGATTCTATCACACTTATTTCTATGATATTGTCCTATATGTATTTACAATTTCTGCTGTCAAAATACTTTATGAAAAATGAGGGCAGAACGAGTTGATTAAGGAATAGTGGAATTTGATGACCTATGTATCGTTTCTGATGGCACCAATATGCATCTTTTTCGTCTAATTTTCCAAAAACTTTTAGCTAAATCAATATTTTCATGGTAAAATTTGAGGGGATCAAATACCAAACGGAATGGGAAATCACCGACATAGACGATTTTATCCACCTTCTTTTTCAAAATTTTCGGCTTCAAAACGACATCATTAAAACCTTCCACTCTCTCTAGCAGCTGTTCCAAATCCCTCCGGTAATAACAATAATGGAGATTTTCTGTTGCTAACAAACAGAATGGAGACACATACTTGCTTTTAAACTCGATTACACACGAATACATATAGAAAACTTCAGTCACCAAACTGAAACTATCGTTCATTCCATTGGTGTCGAAAAAATTAGCAACCGAAATTTGGTTGCTACAACTATGGCATTAGTCTTTATTAGGACCCACATATGTTGAGTGAGCAATAAAACTTTCTGCAAAGAATCTAACAGTCAACGATCTGCTCAAATAGGCACCACTCTCAACTTCCCAATTCAACACAAAAAATCAGTCAATTAATATGACTCATCAACGGTTCACCCGGCAATCATAGAGATCACATTTCCAATCTCTATAAAACGATTCATCAGAATCCCTCATCACACCCACACTGACAATACTAAAACTTAAATCCAAATTTTTCTAAAATATTCAAAAAAATTTAAAATACTCTATGCGGGCTCAGAGGTGGTCCACATTTCGACAGTCTAATAGCCGTAACAGATACCTATTATGAACATTTCGACAGTGAATCTGAAGTTTAATTTCTAGACTCGTATCGAAACTGTTACAGATGGATTTTATAGTGGTCATTATTTGTATCCCACACTTTATACTATTCACCTTCTCCCGCTTCTGTGAAGAAATTTTCCATCCACTCATAACCAAAGTTGTCGAAATAAACATGATAAAACGGAATAAGAAATAATATCACTAAGAAACATACCAACTCGGCAGTCCTTGCCACAATTGACCTCGAATCCTTGAGTTTTGCAAATAAAAAAGATTCCATTCTACTTAGTAATTTCTGGTCGCGTTTTTCTTTGCTGATTTTTCGTAATTGTGATATTACAGCGCCATATATGAATTTCCTTAAAAATAATAAACATCACAATTAACTATCACCGAAGATTGCTGAAATCTTGGTAAACTGATACACAATTGAATTGAAGTTACATCCAAGTAGGGATATCCAGAGGACTTATATACTAGACGCCTGATTGGTGATAGGATTAATCTAACTCTCAATTATAATTATTTACTAACCAAAAGAAAAAAAGACTTGAAAGAAGCACTTCAAAAAATATCACCTAGAATAAAGGCCGAGCAAAAAAAAAAGGCAAATATATAGTGATTATTAATTCAAATAAATAGAAATGGCAATAGAATAATTAGTATAAATTAATTTAAATAACTACCATAAATAATCTACCGGAAATTGCAGTGTGAAAAATCATCGATTATATGCGCTGATGAAAATTCTGTTAATTAGATTCTAATCAGTAAAACGGCACTGAAACATCACGAATCATGGGTATTGCTCGAGTGAGTTCAATGTATTTCATAAAGCGAAAAAAATATATGAAGAAATTATGGCAGCACAAAATAAAAGATAAAAAAACTATCTGAGTGGAAAGTATGCAACGTGGGAGGAGGAGGGAGGAGTAGCCAAACAAAGAGGGAGAACGCATCCTTCAAGCAGTCAAAATATATACGTAACGAATAGCCAATTTGCTAATGCCGGAGCGTTTTCACGCATTATAGGTAGATATATAACATTAACATACCTGAGAAGTTTATCATCACATTTGAGGAGCTCGAAAAAAAGTTCAACAACATCGAGTGGTGGGATCACTTTATGATTACGTAGAACAACTAATGCCTTACAGAATGCCATTCGTACCTACAAATAACGCATACATAAATTGGCAAATTGCCAACTAATTTAATTCACATCGAAAAAATTTAAAACAAAATAAAGTTGATCAACAAAGATTATAACAGTGATAGCAAACTGCTTTCCACAATAATAATAAACAGCTAATGGAAAGAGAATGCATGAAAGGGGATAAAATGGCTAATTTTCGATAGTTCAATACGTTGTAGCAGCAGCAAGAACGCTATACACAATAATGACGAGGGATGCGATAACCTATTTATGCAAATTTTGGGACATTGATAACAATGATATGATTAGACAACCTTACAAAAAAATAATGAGAAAAGTGCTCTTCATTTGCGACTGAAAAACAAATCTATTAACTAGAAGAGGAAATCAACAACGAAGAGGAGAAAGAGAAGGGATAAACTAATCAAAGGGATGAAAAAAATTAAGGAGAGAAGAGAAAATGAAAAAAAGGAAAATGGAAAAGAAAAACGGATGCGGAAAACTGGTGGAAGCGAAAATGAAAACAAAAAAAAAAGATAATTCAAGAAATCAAAGCATTCGCATCAATTCTCCTTATATAAACAAAAAGTTTCAATGCTTGGATGCATCTCGCTACCAGCACACCACTTAAAAATTCGTAACAACTTTCTTCACCACAATGTGCATGCCAACACAACGAATCACTACTATATTTACGAAACATTTGACGTTGTTTCTGCCTATATAATCACTAATGCATCTCAATGCGAGTTCATTAGTAAACCCAATCCCCCCTAAACTATGCCGTTTGTCGACGATATAAATGATGCGTTCTCTCCAGGCAGAATGAATGTTATATGCCGAAGATAACAGTAACGTATTCCCTTGGGGTAGAATGTTACGCCTCATTTTACCCCTTTTTTTGCTCTTCAGTGCAAAAAAAGTGGGACGTGGGTATTCTGTAATGCAACGTTATCTCAGATCTTGCAAAAGCCAAGAAAAACGAAGAAAAAAAACCAACAGATTTTTACTACGATTTCTGCGTTTCCCGGTAACTAACTTAGGAGGGAGCCAGATATAGACATTAGAACAAGCAAGCTTATCCATGAATGAAATCAGTGAAAGCATTACCTCACGATCTAGTCCTATACTTTGACTACGTAGCACCGATACCATTCCTTCAGCATATTGCTTCGCATCTTCTGAAAGCAAACATCGACATATGCAGTAGGTCTTGCCCTTAAGGTCTTACTTAAAACACAATTCACAAAGCACAATAAAGAGCAATGCGAAAGGATGCTCGATGAAAAGAAAACAAATCATCCGTAACGATAAGTACACAACACACCAATCATACAACCCTCTTCTTGCTATTAGCCCACAAAACGTCCAAATTCAAGATGTTCTTCCACAGGTCTTTTTACCTGTCAAAACCACATGTCCAAATCGCCATCAACAAAGCAGTATCTTCTGTTGCGACCACAAAGTAAATTTCAAAAATACTGGACAGCCTCGGCCACTTCGATGGCTGAGATTGATGCATAACGGTGGAAGGTTGCGTCACTTCAAAACACTACTTATGATTCAACGGTCTATACAAAAAGACTTTCAATCTACCGTTTTATAACAACATTCACTTATATTACCGATACCGCTTAGAACGCGTATTGCACTATGAACTCAACGAATAATTCACATCTCAATATGAACTGTTCAAAACGTGGGGTATTACCCATAAAGTGAAAGCCTAAAAAGTCCAAAATGCTACCTGGTTGAATTAAATGCTCACCTGGATAATGATAGGAGACATGTGAAAGGAATCCGATCAATTCAAGCAATGGCTGCACATCCATACGATGTTGACTTGGCTGCAATTGAAGCAATTTCATCGTTTGCGCATAATGTTGCAACTGCTCCACGAATTCTTCCCTGTACGAATCGGCATCCTTGCCTATCTGCAATAATTATCGCATTTTAATTAATTCACATTGCTCCTCAATTATTCAACTGCACTTCTTAACTGAATAATTCACCTTCATAAATAATATTATATCGTTAAATAAACTAAAGGATCTCACTTAGCACAGCCATTCACCCGACACATCGACACCCGGCTACCACCACTATAAGACTCTCTACTGCTGATGTTTATGATGGTCTAGAAAACCTGGTGTGATCTAAGCACGCAATATAGTCAAATATGCAAAGGAAAGATACAAGTGCACGCATGAGGCATTCGTATTTATCCAGACCCATGCTATGCGCAACTTCTGCAGAGGTCTTGCAGCATCGCCACTGCCAACTCAACCCTCACTGCCCACTCCCTTCGCTTATCCTCACCTCTCCTTTATTTATTCGTAAGCTCATTCTTAAATGATCCAGGTGACCACAAAGAATCGAAATAGAAACTGGTTGTCCATGCAAGGATTATAATCCCCATTATAAAAATTTAAATATCCCACAAAATTCCGGAAGCTCAACATTGTGCTATATGTTTATATGTTTAACGCCATTATTTCTTGTATCCTATTATAATGGACCATTTCATAAAAAGCAATAAAGACCGATGAGAAAGCATTAGATCCATGAAAGTGCAACACAAGGCAAATGTGAAGAAGGTGAGAGAATTTTTATCGCTCGGATGAACAATGATTTGCATCACCGACATATACTATAGTAATATGGATTGAATTTTTGAAAACTAAAGAAATGCATCGAAGGTACTCACCAACTCTTGCAAAAGACTGAGGTTTTTATCACATATGTTGTATCGACCGCTGCCTGAGGTCATCATCGATATTGACGTACTTTTATTCTATAACAGAGAACCATTAACGAAACCATCATAAACGGTATTGCATATCAATTTAATCACGCGATCTTATCAGTCCAACAATAGTTCTATACATGCGTAATTATATAATAAATGCAAACAGAACAACGTATATATATACAAACTTTCGCAACACAAATTTGAAAATGAAATTGCTACTAGAGGTCGATTCTTTAGGATGAAATGAAGGATGGAATATTCGAGTAGAAAAAAATTCAAAGAAGTCGTATCATAAGAAACAAAACCACGGATCGCAGGGATGTAAATCGAAATCACTTTCTTCAAATGTAACTGCAAGCTGATATTTAGTGATCCTTTGAATACCCGACTATTCCATTGATTTATAAGGCAATGACTAGCATGATGCCTAAAACCCTCCATGTTAAAAGCAATTGCACTGAAAACAGTATTGGCTACGCTGCTAAAGTACGTAGCGCCATATCGTAATAAAACGATAACTGAATCCCTCATTAATATTTTTTAAAATTTTATTCCTATATTCGCCATTTTTAAATACGTAGTATAACGCTTTAACATTGAAAAATATAAGTTCACAAGTTAGAGATAAAATAAAACACAAGAAAAGTACAATAAACTTTACTCAAATTACTACGGTAATGCTAATGATTTAGGCAATACCAATAAAATATGATCTCGGAGTCATCAGTGGAGCCGTATTTAATCAATGCCTATATAAAGATGAGTTAGACGAATTCACAAGTCGTAGTCCTAGCAAAGCGAGTTACTTCAAGCCGAGTGGATCCGAACTCTCTGCAGATTTTTCAATGTTGCGATTGAGTACAAAAACATTTCAACAACTTTATGATGGTCTTTATATATATATATATATATATATATATATATATATATATATATATATATATATATATATATATATATATATATATATATATATATATATATATATATATATATATATATATGAACTCGAGTAAAAGTTTAAAAAATTCGACAAAATCTTCTATACTAATAACCAGCAAAAGCATTATACACCGTATAAAATCCTCTTTAAGGAACATTATAAGATGTTCGAGAGTTCGCATCCAGTTTACCGTATTTAAACAAACATCTTAAGGAACAACTGTCCAGCGATAACAGCTCACAATTGAATATCAGGAAACGGGAATGCCATCGAAATATGTTAAAAAAAAAAAAAAAACAAAACAGCAGTAGCAAACACAAGTCCATATCCACAACAATAATAGCAGTCGGTTGGCGCTAATTACAGAATATTCATAAAATTAAAATAAATCACAAAACAAACAAAGTCACCGAATCGAACTGTAGCAAGCCGACCAATGCAGGATTGTCTCATATTGTTTGTGAGATGACGCATCACTTTCTGATTTTGGAGTCAATCTCCCCACAAGGCTAGGTAGATAGCTTCGCCTGAAACCTCACTGAGCAGACGATCATTGATAGTGATACCTTCAAGATGTTCAGGGGTCATTGATGTTGCCTAAAGGTCATTTCTTTGTCCTCTACTGTATGCCTTATGTGATAGTCCACCCGAAGATACGAATAATTCTGCCGTAATCAAACTATTCGATGGTTGGGAAATATCATGTTAGTGCCCCTAGGATGCTGAGATCTATTCACACGCAAACCCCTCGATCGAATGGATAAGGTTACCAACGTCTTCCACCTAAGCAAGAACAACGGTCAACTGAGTTGGTCTCAAAGCGATTCAACCGTGATCTCGTATGTTTGGTTGTTGAGAGTTATCTTAACGCTTCAATAGCCCATCTAACGCCACCGCTACTCCTCGACGTGTGCGCACATAGGATTCATTGCCCCCTCCCCCTATCACAGTCTAAAACGTGCGGTCAATGGCGAAGAGGCGGATGAACAAGTGCCACATACACAGGAGCCAAGGACAGTAAGATAACCGCCTCTCCACGGACCTGCCAACTAAAACACTTGCTCGCACCCTTTTGTATGGTCTGCGCAATCTTGCAAGCAATGGCAAATCGGCTAATGATGAGTTCTGCAAGAGAAATCATACAAAATTAGAGAGTTTTTGAAAAGAAGAGGGGACAGTAGGGCAGCGTTTCCAGCGTGTACATTGCACGCAGGCTCGGTATGCATTGTGATTATTGGGCGGTTGGACGCTGCTGTTTCGATACGATTTCGTTCCTTTTCTCTGAGCTGTTTCCCACAACGGTACAAAATTATATTGACCCCATCTCCATCTTCGATACTGCAATTAATATTCAGCACTAATTCCTAAATAACTAGTAACAGAGTGGTATTAGCTCATAACCATTAGTAGTAACAACATATGTCACAATGCAGTTAGCAGTGGCTAAAATTGATAACGCTTCTTAGTGACTAATAATGCTAGCTTTAATAATATATCCTACTAGCAGTGATAAGTTGGAAACAGCACCAACTGGCTAACAGATAATGAAGAGGTGATATTCAGTGGTGATGATGAGACTGGCAGCTATAGTGGAACATCACTACTTTAATTAGTGTAGGATGTACAATAGTAACTGTTGAGCTGATGGAATGATACTGATATCACTATCAATGGTTAACAATACTCATAGTGTTAACCAGTATTAGTACATCGTAAATAACACCACATTCAGTAATAGTCTGCAGAAATAGCATTATCAAATAATACTAGTAAATAGTAATAAGCAGAACTGAGTGCAATATGAGGCAGTCGCACTACAAATGATTTTCCATTACACCATGATTCTTGGGCAGTTTCCTTGGCAGTACCAGAATAAAGCGGAGCACAACGTTCCTTTTGACTTCATTTCCCAGGGGGAGGGAAGCGTAGGCTTTTCCTATATGGAGTGGTTCCTCAGTTTAGTGCACGCATCAAAAGATATTCATTAAAATTAAAATGACGGTCATATCCGGAGAGGTGAGGATTGGGCGAACAAAGGTTCGCTGATAACCACCTCTCAGCGGACCTGTCAGCTATTTTCCTCTCAATGCGCCTTTTTGAATGATTCCCGCAAACCTGCACGCGATGGCAATCGGTGTGTAAAGAGGTACTCAAAAGAAAGAGAGATGGGGAGAAAGCAGCGTAAATGACGGCAAAGAGACATTAAAAGACTTGAATTTCCGTTTGCAATGTGAAGCAACAATGCGCATCAATAAAAGTGTGTATGCATTCAGGAATCTTTACAATCCTGAATCAGGAATCTTTACCTGAATCAGGAGGATGGTCGTGGTAGACGAGACTACTCAGAATGTTGTCTGCTGCTATTAGCGGGCACATCGTTAATATATGTGAGCAATAAAATAGTACTCGAGGACGCTTCCTCATAGCGGTTCACTATGAATTGCGCGCAAAACGAAATAGGTGCTATCAGTTCTTGAGCCTATTTTTAGAACTGCGAATGACATATCAAAACCTTCAGCACTACCTATATAAACAAATTCCATCTAGACTCTCATATTCAACTAGGAGGGGCAGATAGATGAATTGCGACATCGTAGACTAACCAGGGATTAACGCCGAACTAGGCAAATTTCAGAACGGTGATTCGCATAAAATGATCCACCTTTGGACTATTTTGAAAACCTTTCAAACATAGGAGATCAGATTTGTGGGTGATATCTCTTGATTGGGGTGGTGGATGATTTCTTCAACTAAGGGAACATTTATTTCGAAGAGGGATTAAGACTTGAATAAGGGAGGAAGTGTAGAAAAATAATAAATCATTAACGATTCATTCACATCGACAAACAAGATTAAGCCCTCAAAGCTATTCTAAACAGCATAAACAATAATTTTTGGCCAGATATTGCCGAGAGGTGTGAAGGGTTCAATAAAAGTAACTTGAAGACTATTAATCTAAATATTGCAATACCTTTTTAAAAACCTTGATATAAACATGGAGATCGCAGTAACGCATCAATTAGCAGTGATCGAAATATGGGTAACAAAGTACTTAGGAACAACATAATAGAATTAAAGACGAGCAAAGCAGCAAAATAGAAGCCTTATGGTATGCTTCATTCACTTCTTTAAAGAGTCAGTGGTACTGTGAATGTTCTTTGGGGGTAAATTAGAGAACCAAACATCGAAAGACGATCAGATCGCATACCTAAATGTTTACGAAATAACTCGCGGCGCAAATGTCGCAACATCTTGTTGCAACATTTGACGTTGCGAATGGAGGTCGCAGGCGCCATTCAAATGTTTAGTTTCTGTAATCCTACTCTAAGTGAGATAATGATGACTGTTTCGATGATCCCTGGAAACCTTTTCTTGCCTCTTCCATACTTCCTCAGATGTATTTTTTTCTTCGCTTATGTGAGCATTTCTAATTTATAAATTACATGTAAATCAGAGGTAATTGCAACTTATAGAATTACAAATAAATTCTTAGTAATTAGTAACAATGCTTCTTTTTTGTTAATCATCAATATATCATACTCTCTTGCTGTAGTTCAATTTTAGATGAAAACAGTTCCCATTCATACAGAAAACAGATTTATAAAAATTTTTTTATTCAATTAAAAAGTGCAATATGTTCACAACTACGTGACATTTTACGAATCGCTTTAACATTATTAAATTCAAAAGTGATCTTTTCTGGAGCGCTTTCTATTTCGAGTTCACCGATTATCGATACCATTTCAGTGATGATTTGATTGTATGCAAGTGGACTCCTCGCCGTTTTACCATCTCGTATCACCTCCCAATATCGTGCATCATTCGATCGTGCAGCTAGGCTTGCATCTGTAATGTATTTTCAAAGCATTTTTCATCGAATGAGACAAGACTTGGCTTCTTCGCTTGTATATATATATATATATATATATATATATATATATATATATATATATATATATATATATATATATATATATATATATTTAAAGTCTACGTTTAGTGAAGCAACTACAAAAAAATTAAAAGAACATGTCGAGTTAAGGAGTGTTTTCAAGCGCAAGCATTTGAAAGGAAATTACCTTCTGTCTTTATAACATCCTTCCATAACTAAGTCTCTCACGTAAACGCACTAATTTGAGAACATAAAG
Organism: Baylisascaris procyonis; assembly: GCA_037389465.1. Classification (NCBI taxonomy): domain Eukaryota; kingdom Metazoa; phylum Nematoda; class Chromadorea; order Rhabditida; family Ascarididae; genus Baylisascaris; species Baylisascaris procyonis. The sequence continues at coordinate 191,374 of JAZARR010000153.1, forward strand.
TGCAATTAGAAACTCTCAAGAATTGGAGCTTTGTTAATAATTGAATTGTACAGGTTGAATGCAGCTTAGGTGTCCAACTATTCAAGTTGGAAACCTAAACAAACCCTCTTAAAGAGCTCATCATTAGTCTCCAATTTAGTGCTGCATATAAATAATTCAAAAGTGAAGCCAAAAGAAAGCCTCTATGCTTCCCATTTCATAAAACATTGAGGGAAATTACTTATATGATAGTCTTTATTTAATTACCTGTTGATGAGACGGCACGTTGAAAGAAAAGGCGATTGCATGCCGGATCGTTGGTGACGGCAATTAACCATAAGGCACATTTCTCCTTCCGGTTCTTTAGAAATGCTGAAAAAAACTCAAGTAAAGTGATTATAAATAGTATAAATTCTACGTGGTGTTACATGATCTCGTAGTAACAGTATAACCAAATTTGTGCACCATTATCGCATAGCCTGATTATTGGTGCTTTTGACATTGATGTGGTACTACTCTATTATAGAGTTTTGACTCATTTAGAGATGAGACGAGTAATAAGCCAAATTGATGAGACTTTATGTTGTACGCATACGACGCGATTTAGTGGGAAATGCAACGCATTAGACGACGTCACATCGCTTTATATTTCAATTGTTGAATAAACTAAAAGTTCTAGTACTATATGTAATAAAATAGGATCTTATCGCTATGAGATAGGAGCATATTTGATATACGCTTAGCCATCACACATCTTCCTCCTCTATAATATCGTTTTACTTGAAATGTTTCCTGCAATTTTTATAATTTTTGAGGAACACATCTTTGCTGAGAGTAGAATCAAATAAAAAGTGAGTGCCTTTATTTTTATTGCTTTGTTTTTTGTATTTCCTTTTTTATTTAAGCGCAAACATAAATAGCTAATAGTTTATTCCCTAAAAACTGCTACCTTGCACTACCGAGATGCCGACTCTTTCTAAGCGTTCCGATGAGGACAGTTGGTGACTGGAATCTATTTTGTCAGGAGTTTTCACACAAGAATGAGCTTATTTTGAACAAAAATTTATGCTCCTTGCTTATGTAGAACAAGGAGCCACTAGCGAAAGGATTCTATTCAACGTTTTATATATTTTTTTAAATTCAGGTCTCACACGTAAATTCTGGAAAAATCCTGGTTCTAGCAAGTACGACTCAATTTTTGTTTCTGAAGCGAGCAAAATGGTACTCGGATAACAATTGGGAGAGCACCTATGGTGCAATTGGATGCAGATGAAACAGCTGGGGGGGGGGGAGGGGGCAGGGGGAGGGAAGCGAATATAAGGAAGAAGGGAAAGAGAAGAAGGATCGAGAAAAAGGTATAGAAAAAAATGAAGAACTATTTGGTCACTAAATCACTAAATTGTTTCACCAATGAGAACCATCAAAAACTCCATCAGTGCTATATAGGTAGAAGAAAAATAATAAAAACTCGTCGCTCATGTCAACCATTCACGATTTCAATGGGAAAAAATGAAATAATGAAAAGCTTCTCAATAATAAAAGAACTAAATCAATATCTAGTAGTTGAAATAAGAAAAAGAACAAACCAAGTTTCTCAGCCGCATATTTGAACGATTGAGCATTGTGTGGACTAAAAAGTAGAATACATCCATCGAATATCAACGATGTCCATAGATCGTGCTGAAAATAGTATGGATACCTTTAGAAAGATTTTTCTGAATATTAGGATAATGCATATCCCTTAATCCAAGAGTCATCTACCTTGACGATTGAATGAGATTACCGCAACGGATATTTACATCATTAGTACTAGATTTTCGCATTATTTTATCCTTTCGCAGATTTGCTATTCAGTAATCTTGAATGCGAGCATTTCATTCATTATTCTATCATCTATACTCTTTAATTTCACAAATCCCTTATTACTCTCCTTTTTGTAATATTCATCAAAAATTTGGTGACATTGTTATATCAGGGAATTAGCGAGTTTATATTTTTCTTCATTAGCCACTCCCAATATTATTGTTTCATATTATCAATTATATATTCAAACATTATAAAGAAGCGTCAGAATTGTGTGAATGAGTAGAAAAATGTCATACCTAGCTACCCCTAGAATTGAAAAAAACAAAGGTTACCCCTCTCAAACTCCTTATATCTGGCCAACTTATGACCTTAATTATTGTAAGTAAGCCAGATTAAACTGAAATAATACGTATAGATTTAAAGGAAACGAATAAGTGATATGAGGAAAGCGCATCTATTGAAAAAAAAAACAACATAAAAGCGAATGAATAATGTTACCCTTTCCGAGTCGACTTCAATAAGTGTGATACTCTTTGCAACGTTTCCTATTCGAAATGAAACCACATTGCTGGCCTGATCTGAAAATTTCATATTATCGATATATAAAATGGACATCGGTCATCTTGTGGTCATTTCAGCAATTATTTGATTCATTCAGCCTGGATATAGGACAGTAATCATGAAAGGCATAACGAAAATGCTCAGCGATCTAAGTGCATTTATAGCTTTTCTTTCATTTCACTAATAAATGAATGAATAATTTAATTCATTAACTTATCAGTTCAATCTATAACTGCACTAGCCACATCGATAAATCCATTTAGAATATTGAGCCGTATCTGCCGAGCCAAGCGATCGAATAGCACAATATGGTAAAATGTCCCCGTTCCTCAAGTTTTTCGTTAGGTCCCCCTGCCTCGACTGAATCATGTCGCGTCGGCGAGCTCCTTGAATTCTGCTCCCGATTTTTCCGAGTCCTACCCCAACCAGCCGCTCCTTTTCAACGACTTCTTGGCCCTAGACGGTTTCAATGTGGTGCAGGACCCTCGTTCAGCGGAGGTGGGGGGGGGGGGGGAGGGGTGGTCGCTGGGCATTTCATCGAAGGGAAATTCCTCGACTTTTTTTCTCTTCGATTTTCGACCATGGAAAGCTCTCGTCCTGCCCCAGAAAAACTATTCCTTGTCAAAAAAGTACTCCGGTTTTTCCTTCCCGACTTCTTCGGGCACCACGTCTCCACCGATATCCCTGCAAATTATTCCTCGGCGGGTTCTTTCTCGACCGAAAATCCCGCCTCCATCACTATCGAAAGGCTATGGAAGATAGAACTTGATGCATTGTATCATTATCACCAGCTTCTTTATCCCTTCTTTAAAATCCATCCTTAAAGTTCATCCCTTCTTTAAAACCCTATCAAAACCTATTGAGCGTCACTTGTCAACAATTGATTCACAGCACCAATGACATGATGGGATGCCATCTTATATAGCCATCATTCAATCAACATTCAAAAAAGTTGCCTTCGAATTTTTAAAAGTGTTGTCTTTCGAGCAATGATAGTCATCGTTATTGGCCTTTGATGTGTTTGTTCACCTTTGCGACTAAGCGATGAAGTGAACAATAGCCTACATTTTCGTTGATAGTGTGGTGAATATAGGATCGCATCAACTAGTACATAATGATGTGCCTAACAGATATTAGAGTTTCAATTGTTGCTGAACGAGTTAACGAACCGTACTGTCTATTGATGTTCTGCATATATAATTTTTTTTTTTCCATTACTGGATATAGTAAAATTGAAAGATAATAAAATGATAACAATTTGGGAATTATTTTCTAAAATAATATTTTTAAGTCGAAAAAGAAAATTTGCAAAAAAAAGAGGAAATATGTTGTGAATTTTAGAGTTCAATTAAGTTGCACGCAAGGCTTATTCCCCAAGATTTCACTTATCAATCCTACATTCGCAAAGGAAGTGAAATATTTGCACAAACGAGAGGATTTAAACTATTAGCAATAAAATATTTGAACCATCGAATTACTAACTTATTTTTTATATCTTTAATGGCTCATGTGATTCCAACCGGATTTAATGGGATCAATGATGGCATCACGAAAAAAAGTTCGTCTTTATTGGGTTTAAACAAATTTAACATAAACCCGATGGGTTGCAAATTTTGATCACCTCTAGGTGACTAGAATTTTTAACGAAGTTGATCGACTTTTTGAGGGGAATTAGATTCTGGGAATGGGGATCAGATTCTGGGAAGAGAGCTCAAAACGATATGGAATGAATCCCTTGAGTTTCTTAGTTCCAGCTTTATTGATCTCCAAGTTGAACTAAAAAACTAAAACAAGCTGACACATAACACACACAATGCGTGCAAATATGTATTTGCATGAACATTCATAATGTGTTTTATAAAAGCAATTCTTTTTTTTCTTAAATGAACGCATTAAAAGCACATTTATGACGATTGCTTTTAGCAATTCTCGTTAATCGAACATCGATTGTGAGCACATCAAGATAATAGTACTTACTTACAATAAAACCAATAAAACAGCCCTGAATTAAATATTTCTGGATTTATCACCCACATATTCCTCATATTTCTGGATTCATCACTCACATATTCCTCATATTTCTGGACTTATCACTCACATATTTCTCATATTTCTGGATTTATCTTCACATATTCCTCATATTTCTGGATTTATCACCCATACGTTCCTCATATTTCTGGATTTATCACTCACATATGTTACAATGCTGGATAAAGCAGCAAGAATTGGGGACAATGGCGTATCTTATATAATTCTAAACGATCACAGTGGAATTCCTCCAAGAAATTCGGCTCATCAAGACTTCTTAAGATAGACCTGATGGTGACTTAAAATATAAGACATATAGTGGCATATGAAGAAAACAATTTGGTCAAGTCCCTATCGCTTCAGATTCGTGATAATAAAGATAAAAATTTAAAAAAAAATAATAGTAATTTTTATTAAAAGCCCCAAAATTTCACGAAATGGTAAAATGAGTAAAAAGTGTTGATAAAAACCTGTTTGTAACGAAGATCCAGCCGATCGGAGCAATTTTGTAGCGAAAACAGATGTGTCACATCCACCACAATCAACAACCACAACTGAATAACGACTCCTGAAATAAAATAAAATTTGATATGACCCAATTGAAAATGACGAAAATATTGATATCCTAATTTATGACTATTGCATCCAAAATAGTGTCAAAAAATATCCTGAAAAATTTGGCTGCTTTTATCTGCTAGGTCCATGATTTATCATTGAGTTTAGCAAACTCTCAATAATGTGAAATATTGAAAATCCAACCCAATACATTTTCAGAATTGATTGGAACCTATCTGCAGAAGATGTTGCCGAAATCCCTAAATTCACGCATTTTTTCTTCCTCTCTCTTATGGTCTTAATTTGTTAAAAAAAAAAAAAAAAAACAGAGGAAATACGAGTGAGAGGTGCAACTCAAATGGCTTGTTTACCCTCTTATATATTGCGGCTAGGTTTTAATTATTTATGGTATCGAGGATATCAACAAAAATCCATTTTGCTTGGTCACAATTGACCAGAAGTTAGCATATGTATTCATAACATCGAAGTACCTGAACAAGTACTCGATAAGGATAAAGCAAGATCATGCGATACACTCGTTTAAGCAAGGCAAAATTCCTTCAGCGAAACTCTTACCGTTGATAGAATAATGTTTAAACTTTACTTTCATATTCCATGAAAGCTTAGGTGATGTTAGCAATTTATATTTTATAGTAAAAGTCTAAATACATACGAATAGGTCCTTATCATCCTATTTGAGTTGGTGAAAACATAGAAACCTCCTTAGATGAAAGGAAATCCATACCTATAAACCCATACCTTCACCGTCCTTTACCTGTCACTCGTTGTCGACTAGATTTGATACTATTGCACGGGTAATTAGCATATGCGAATGAAACTCAAAACTCAAATCCATACTTAAACTTAAACAAACACAATGCACCTATGGTTCATTCAACGAGTAAAACATGCAATTCGTAATCGTCATATATGTTACGATTATTTAATATTTGATGCTATGATTATCTAGTTCTAATAGCATGATATGATATTCCAATAATTATCTTATCATAGCTTTGATCCAATTCTTTTGTGACAAAATGAATCCGCGTAAATTATTCCATTCACAGGAAACTTTAATTACAATAATGAAACAATAAGTTTTCAATTATTTCATCGTTCATCAATTATAAGCCACAAATCTAAGGGATCGATGATGAATTCATTGAATCCCCTCCCCTCCCCCCACCCCAAAAAAAAATTTAAAAAAAAAAATTACGTGGACTAGTATAACTATTTCTCAACACCATTAAGTCATAACTACGCAGTTGTACGTTAAATTTTTTTTAATCGAATCCAAAAAAAGCCATGTTTTAAGCAGCCATTTTTAGCATTGATCCTTATTAAATCGTTATTGATCCTTATTAAATCGAAACCAAAAAAAAAAAAAAAAAATCCCACTTAGATGAAAAGAAATGCAGTAGAGATATTCACTATCAGCGCCCAACGATAACAAGTTTGGCAATGCAAATAGGCGGAAAATTCCGCATTACCAACTTGGTTCGATAATTTTTCTATCCTTATATAATGATTGCAATTAATAATTTCTATAGTTGCTGTTTGACTTTTGCTCTTTGCAATTAATCTTATAGCTTGAAAAATATAACTTCCTAAGAGAGTACAAGACAACATTCTGAAGGAAAGTGAGATTGTAAATAATACAAGAAATAAGTGTTGTATGAATTGGTTTTTCTAAGAGTTTTAGTCATAACGCATCATCCCATCATTTGAATTATTTTTTTTTTTTAAGAAACAAAATTTGCACATAACTGATTGTAGATCGATCACGTCCATATAGCATCATACAAGATGAAGTATGTGAGACGGATAGTTGAAATGGTTTCATTTCTCTATGCTTCATATCTGAAATGTAAGAAAAAAAAAAGAAAATTTCCTCCTGCCATTAAAAAAAAAATTTCTCAATAACTAATTCATGGAAAAAAAAAACAATCACGTAAATGGCATAATTATATTTGTATTCAAAAGAAACATCAATATTTATAAGCAATGAGAGGAAATTTTTTTTTTTAAATGCAAAACAAATAAGCAATAATATCAAACGATTGCATAATATTGCAATGAGGAATAATTGTTACTAAAAATAAAAATTAAAAAAAAGAAACAGCTCTAAAAAAATTCCCATCGGATGATATTGCTTCATTTGATGGTGTCGAATAAATAAAGCTTGAAGCAGCATTAAATGAGATACACGGCAGATAGATTAGCTAATAAGAATGCACAACGCGCGTTTTTTTTTTTTAACCACTGCAAATGATTCGTTTTAGCAGAAGCATTTCTTTTTGGGGTATTTCAGTTGTCTAGTAGTTGCATAAAATAAACGGCTATCGATTTTGATTAAAAAGTAAAACAATTATGGCTCTTACAATTATTTTATATGATTAGGCAATTGACAAAATTACAAGTATTAGGAAAGTCATTTTGGAGTTGCTCATCGCTTCGAAAATACTACTTTAGCTTTGGCATTTTATTTTCTTGCGCCATCCAAACGACTGTTTCTTTTAGTTTTCTGGCGCTCGTTACATCTGCTTGCTACAAGGATGATGGTAGGCGTTTGCATAAATATCCCTTCCGTTTATAAAAGTATTTAATGCAGTAAGCAATCAACGATACGAACATCTCTTCCGTTCCCTTTCTACTGCACTCAAATAATCTCTTCAAAGCTTTATCTATCCATTTTAATTATTTTCCTGTCTTCTGCTTCATTACATATGACCGGATATGGCAGCTCAATCAACACCATAATATGTCATCCGTCCCGGATATAGTAGCCCAATCAACAACCACAATATGTCATCCGTTAATCCGCCTAAAAATGCCTAAATTGATATCAAAGTATATAATTTCCGGCCCAAGGCTGCATTAACATATTTCATCCTTAAGTACCATTTGGAAAGCTTTCAAAGCAAAAGCATATGAAGACTAATGGACGCTAATCTCGTGATAATCACTCAGCTTGCCACAATCAACAAATCCAAGCGATATGAAGTAGTTTGATTTGCACTAATAAATGACGTCATCATGCATTAAAGTTTATGAACAGCAACATGTAAAGACATAATCGTTAGGAGAGATCATTTGCATTATAGAATATTAGTGGACAGCCATTTCAGCTGTCCACTAATATTCTATAATACAAATTTTCAGTAGTTTCGCTTGGGAAATCATTTTTTTTTTTTTTTTTAATCTAAAATCCTAGACGAACACATGCATTAGAATATGCATCTCTATAAATGCACTCGTTGCCTCTAGAAAGTTCTTTCAAAGAAAAACCTATGCTTCTTTAGTATTATGAAAAAAATCTTATAGTGGAAAAAAGAAACCAACTAAATCAGCAAGGGGAATTTATGTGATTCTCTCCAATCAACAACTGATCATTGATAAGAATTCTTCAAATTTGCAACATTACCTTAAAAATTAAATAAATTGAAAATATTTTTTTTTTTCAATTTGCATATTTCAACGAATTCTAAAAAAAAACATTTATAGAAAATTCCAAAAATAGATGAATGAGTCGATCGTTAGACTCATTTATTCGTTTGTTGATTGCATTGGAAATTTAAGATGAGAGTTCATTGGGCGAAAAAAGAATCTAATTAAACGATACTTTTTAGGAGATTAATGACTCAAATAGCTTTCAAGAAAAACGTTTGATGTCTTCTCAATAAATCCAAAAAAATTACGCATCATTTAGCAATGAAATGATGAGCATCAATAAATTCAATAGCAAACAAATAAATAGAAAACAACTCGATTTTTCGTTATATTAGTATGCAAATGCAATGATCATTAATATATATATGCAAATGCAACGATCATTAATATATATGCAAATGCAATGATCATTAATTTATATGCAAATGCAATGATCGAACAACTCATTTACAAATGTAAATTCGTTAAACTTTCGGCGCCTCTTCCCCTCAAAGAAATCGACATTCAAATTATGACGTCATAAAATTGTCGATTAGTATGCGCAATTCGTCGTATCGAATAATTGAGCATCTTAAACAATAAATAAACCTGTAAAATTGTTCCCCATATTTTTTCGCTTCATTTTTTTTCATTATTTTATGTTATTTGCCTATAATATTTATCCCCAAAAAAACTTATTCAAATATAATTTTTTTAAAACGCCATTAACGACAAAATGCCTTTTGGGTTAACAACAAAAAAAAAAGTTCACAGTTCGGAATGAATCGAACGGTTGTGATGAATGAAGCAGAAACATTCAAGAAAGCGGCTTAGCAGAAACGGTGCCCAATTTCTTGAATTAATAATTTCCGTAATCGACCTGATAACGCTTGATTGAGGCATTTTTCCTATGTAATTTCGAATGCTATCAACATAGAATTGACCCCTTTTTGTTGAAAATAAGCAAATTTTCTTTTTATTAGTTATTGAAATAACAAATCTCCGCCGAATTCCTTCGAAAAGTAGGAAGGTAATACTCAACTAACGTTTTGAATGTTTTCGAAGAAAAGCGCATTGTTCAAATCGTATTTGCTTTCAGTTGCAATTTGCATAGGAAAAAAAAAAAAGATTGAACTAATATCCACTGGATCAAATTTGCATATAATTTCTATCAAAATATGTGGAAGCTATTATCCTGCCACTGCTCGTCTCTAATTCTGAGAAATGATCACATAAATGTTGAGCGCATCGCTTTCTAGCTGCTAAGCTTTTGTCTTTAATTAAAATGTTCATTTGGTTATAGCATTTGATGAATGTCTAGCATTCGAAATGCTCTCCTCATCAAATCCGATCACATTTGCATGACAGATATCAAGCATCATATAATCCCATTCGTTAATCCCATTATAACATTATTAGTTTTGGATGCTAATCGAATCACTAGAATTACATTAAAGTTTGAGAAATTCTGCACCGAATATAACGGGATGGTATCCGGAAAGATAAGACTAAATCGGAACGGATTCGAAAAGACCGGTTCGGATCGAGCCGGATTAGATGTAATCGATCTCAATCGTTTAGAAACGATCCAATCGAACCAGGCCGCTCCAAATTGGGCGACTTGATGAGAATTGGCCGGAAACGATCGGATCAAGGATCAATAGAATAGGACCATGATCCAGGCGATGGAATCGAACAACAGACTAGATTTATACTGCCAAATTTTCAATTCGTTTATTCATGGCTTCAATCCCGTTTTGCTAAGAAAATATTTCAATAGGTTTGACTACATTCTTACATTCCAAAGAGCGAATTCAAAAGTGAGTACAAACTGGTTTGCATGCCTATAACAAGTATGTCTATATCTGAGAATAAAGCAACCTGAATAGCGCACTTAATAATTATTTAGCCTTAAAGATATAAACGCTCATCAACTTCTTCAAATAAAATGAACGAAAAGTCAAAACCGAAAGCCAAAGAAGAGCTGTCGAATTTGTTTTGCAGCTATGCAATCATTTGAGTCAGTGAAAAGTGCCCAGTCCTGTCCCAGCTGGAACTTAAAGACAGGGGACAGTAGGAGTAAGGGGGCGAGGTGGGGTGGGAAGGGAGGGGGAGGGAGGGAGAGAAGATGGAGCTCAGTCAAAGCTATCCCGCACTTTGCTCGATGCAACTCCACGCTCATATATTAAGAAGAACTAATTCCTTAACACATCAATCAGTGCCGAAGAGACACTTTAAAGGAAATCGACTTATATTACGCATATATAAGGTACCTTGAAACGATGGTGACACTACAGATGACTAGTCATTTACAAAATTTAAAAATAAAAAAAAAAAACATTAAACTGGCATCCTCAAACATTGCATAGGAATTTAAAGGAAAATGAACGCGAAGAATGCTAAGCTATGAATAGACTAATTATGGTTGAACTGCAAAAAAAAAAAAACATCCTTTGAGAAAACTTCAATAAGTATTCGAATCATTTAAAAACCTAATTATATTATTGTGTAAATGATATATTTTGTCAGCAAATCATGCAAATAGTTGGGTGAACTAGTAAGTGGAATTGAAAAAAAAAAAAAAGAAACATAACTGTGCCAACTTCTATGGCGTTTTCTTTATTTTTTTCCCACATCGAAAGGCAATGTGAGAAAGCTAATTCAACGAATTGGGCAATTTTATGCAATTTCGTATAAGTTCCCATTTTTGGAAAAGAATTTATTCACAAAAGAAAGCAATAAGCAAATAATAATCTCATTTATTTAAGTGCGAAAAAAATTTTTTTGCAATCGAATTCACCAAAAATTCATCGAATATCCATAAGCGTTAAAGGCATTCTTTTCCTGTAGATTTGCAAATGGAAGATATTTTAAAAGGGGAGATAACCAAATTAATTAGAGGTGAATACCTCAGAGAGAGATAACCATATAAGTTGAAGATACGATTGCAAATGAAAGCATAAAATGATCACCTCGCAAACCCAACTCATCATTAAATATACAACAGCTAAGCGATAATGAGTGAAGAAAGTAATAAATTAAATATTTTTTCAACGATGACATTTGATTGATGTCTATGACATATCGCAATTAGTAAAATTACTCAACACAATAGTGAGAACATCAAAGAACAACTAAAATGTATCTTTGGAATGTAGATCTTAAAGCTTGCACAATAGAAAAAGCCTTAGAAACCCTTATAAATTATTATTGAAAGTTTGCATCAATGAAAAAAAACTTAATGAAAGCATTGAAATAATGGAGAGCAAATGTTTTTGATGGCCTATCTAAGTGCTATCTAATTTAATTTGAAAAATATTTTATAACACTTAAGAGTTGGCAATATTTAAGCCGAAATACTCAAAAAGGTTTGCAACTATTCATAGAGACATAAATTTCTATATCGAGTACTAAAAATATCAACGAAACGTACGAACGATGGGGTTGGGTTCAGCCGCAAGTCAGTTGAGCAACAAAACAACGTACTGCATATGCGTTGACTTAAATACGAAGGCGAAGAGGTATAACGAAGCACGAAAAGAACGCTTGAGGGAATGCCGAGTCATCACGCCACTCCTATGTGCTGAATATTCTTTGTTATAATGGCGCCCACCGATCAATCACCAAAATCACAACTATTACTATCTACGACTCAGTTGTATAGTTTCACGATCTACTTCTACGCTAATGAGATCTATGCGACACGCTCTAACGCCGATAATGTTGACTATTGCGGTAGGGAAAAGGAGGTACAATTTGAACGACTTTTCGCTAGACTATTATTCATAGATATTCGATGACGATACGAACTAATGTTTAAATCGACTGTAGATATATAGGTTGAATTCTAGTGAGGGCTTGCTTGAAGTAGTATTAATAGCTATCATCATTTCACAAAACAACTGATAACTTGTTCTGCGTTATTTCATGCAATGTTTGTAGATCAAAAACAAAAACAACTGATAAATTTAGAGTAGAAATGTGAACATATGTTGATATCCTCTGATGCATCATTAAATCATCGCTATTGCCTAAATTCGATGTTTTCAAGTTGAGTTCACTATGATAGATTATTGGCGGGTTTTAGTCTACCTCCCCCCTCCGATTATTGGCGGGTTTTAGTCTACTTCCCCTTTCCCTCCCTTCACGTCCTAGATTTAATGGGCCACTTGTCTTATTTACACTACTATCATTCTCAAACATTCCTAGGTTTTGATTCTTTAAATCTCTCATATCAACACATTCTAAAGGATTCAACCTCTCGTTAGTATATATTTGATGTTGTTCTTTTCGTATTTGCACGATATGCGTCTTATCTGCATGCTAAACGTTAGTGAATTTGATGGTCATTGTAGAGTTATTTCTTGTCATTAATAACGCAAATATTAGTTTGAGGAATATTATAGAGAAATTTATTGTTTATGATGGTAATAATAGTGCCATTAAATAAGCATTAACAGTGTCTAGTTGGGAAGTAAATTTTAGCGCGCACCTAAAAACGATAGACGGTAAGATATAGATAGACGAGATATGCATAGATAAGATATGGATACACAAGATATCGATAGATGAGATATATCTAAATAACATCCCATTTCCATTCTTGAATACAATTTATCCCTCATAGTAAAAGCAAAAAAAAACGAGCCTAGGCCTGCTCATTTCCAATGCTCATCATTAAGAAAATTGGGTCAAATATACTCGAAATTTTAGAAAAAAGCCAAGTTCACCGTTTAGTTTTGCATATGAATCTCTTCATTATAAAATTTCTCAACTATAATTCATAGTAAAATAGACGATTAAACCCCATCTATTAATAATTCAAGTAAATTTCTGAACCTGAAAGACAACGGCAATCAGAGTGAATTCTATCGCTACAAGGCAATACATCATTCTACATGCTTTCGCGTTATCTAAATTAGATTAGAGTCGTGCTATTTATTTTATAATCTTTATGATGCATTGATGTCTAGACCCCGTCTATTAAACCCCATAATCGGTTGTTGGATTGATGTCTAGACCTCGTCTAGACATCAATCCAACAACCGAATTAGAATAAATTAGTCATAAGCACAAAGACTGACTGACATCTCTTGGAAATATAGATGCCAAAAAAAATTTTTTTATATATTAGACAAAGTAATATATCGTCTTTTACCGAATATTTCCATGTGGCACTCATTATTATTCAACAAATTTCTTAAATTCTAATTTCAATAATGTGGAATTGAAAAATAGATATCATTAAACACATCATTAAACATTATTATGCCTTATGGTGAAAAAAAACCAAAAACGAATTGATAAAATGTTATTACTTGTCTATGTTGTAACTTCATGAAAGATGCTCCGTTGCTATTCATATTCATATATTTTTATATTAAAATAAATAAAATAAATGAATAAATCAATAAATAAATAATATCATTTGCAACGCATCATTCATATATAAAGTCTAAAATGCGCAGAAAAAAAAAAAAAAGAAAAAAAGGACCTCTAAAGTAATCTCGTCGCTATTCCTATCATGACTTGTATACTGTTCACAACATAACCGATCAGATTGCATTATATGGCAGTGAAAGATTTTTTTTTTTAATTTTTTGTACAAAAATTATGAGATTTTCATTAAAATTTCAACGCATTCATCAAATAATTTTCAACATTCGTTAATGAGAAATGAAATATCGAAGTCTTAAATTCGCATGTCATAGCAGCATTTTTGGCTTTATTCTATAGTTGTGTCTTAAGAACATTAAAATGCATCGATGAAGGTAAAACCATACTTGCATACAATTTAAGCTAAATGATTTCAAGTAAAATAGTGAGTTATTCAACTCAGCGATAAATGTAGGTAGATTGAAAAATAGAGATATAAAAAGATAGCCTCAATGACGATACAACTAGGGTCCCATTCGCCTCACATAGAACATTCGTTACCTTATTTCAGCAAAGCGCAGGATTATTGCTCAAACAATAAAAATTGGTTCAAAATTCCATAATTATAAAAAAAAAGATCCGAAACATCCTTCAAAAACTCTCAAAACCACTGAAGAAGGGACCTTTTCGACGGAAATGACCTAAGGCATATCTGCCTAAAATAAAATAAAATTTCGGGCAATAATTCTTCACCGCTCAAATTTCCAAGTATCTAGGTGTATCGTTCGTATATGTTGACATCACTTGAAGCTACCAATTTGCGATTTCAAAACGCAACGATTTCAAATGTTTTTGTCGCGTATATCCTTAGCAAGATCATTTCATCTCACGTTTTTTTATCTAAATTTATGACACCAACACAAGTCATACTCCTATACTATATCGCCTCCTAAATAACCCCACTCGTCAACTATGCGGTCCAGTGAAATGAGAGATTAAACATGAGATAACCCACTGAGAAATGATGAGTAGAGAGATTAAACATAGTAAATGCATAGATATATCGTAGAGTCAACTTGGCAGTTATTTCTACAATAAAATAACATTTTTAAAGAAATATATGAGCAAAAAACAAAAAACAAACGCTCTATCAGAGAAAATATATAACTCAATCATAAAAATATTGAATAGATAAACGAAAAATGAGCAAAATGAAAATCTGCACTTCATTTGTCGCCTTCGAATAGTCTCTTTTTGCGACTTTGTAGAGAAATATTTTTGAAAACGAAAAGAAATAATACGACCGCCGTCTCATTGCATCACATATGTCCATTCTGAGCGAATTGGCATTAACGATATTAGTCGCATTTAAGAAACGATCTTTGAATCACATCAAAACTAATAGCTATCTACAGCATGATAGTCGATACGAATGATATCGTTTCGACTTTAGAGATTTGGTGAAAGTGGTGTTTAATTGATAGCAGATCACTGATCAACAGATCACTAATCAATTATATATAGAAATAGAGGACTCTTCACTAAACGTTTCAATAATACCTTCATCAATACATGCAACAGACTTGAAATCGCTCGATGCTATTGCACTCAATTATAGTTAACAAAATAAATTTTTGAATTACACTTGAATACATCTTAATGCCCGCTTGGAAGAAAAAATAAATAAAAAGAGCTCGCAAAATTTTTGCATAAAAAACTACGTTGATTGCGAATGCTTAAAATTATTGGTAAAAAGTTGAGAATCTTATAGGAATAAACAAAAAACGCAAAATTATCTCATCATTGAATGAATCATTGTGAGCATCGAAAACAGACACTATCATAAAATAATACTCAACAAAAAAAAAAAACGCAAATTGGATTTTTGCTTTATAATTCATATTTAAAATCTTTTAAAAAATGATATAAGGATATCGAATGGAATGAAACATCGATGCTTATTCGTAATAATGTTAGGAAGAAATGAGACTCATTAGTCGCTTCATAGAAAAAAATAGGTGTCATTTGAGGATAACATTTACTTCCTGCAATAATCCATCGGGGAATATACAGAATCTTTTTTTTTTCTTGAACTTTAAAGAATCGATATCGAATTGAAACATTCTCAATATACGACATTTTCAATCAACAAAATGTTTCTCACCTATCATTTTCATACTAAATATTTTTCTCTAATGCAATTTCGATTAAAAGAGATATTAATAATAAACAGCCTTTAGTTATAAGAATAGCGAAGCATATAGAATGACTTCTTCAATGAAAAATGAGGTAGAAAAAAACAAAAAAAAAATAAAAAAAAATTTTAAAAAATAACGCTAAAGGAGCAAAGGATTTACGATATCGGGAATAAAGATTAGACGAAGATATAAACAATGCAATAGAAGTGTATTACGGATATCGCGATATTTATATTGCTTCTTTTACCGGAAGCATCCGAAGAAATTATGAACGCAAAATGATATTCTCTTTTCTAAAATTCGATCTCATTTATTGTTGAATTTTCATACTATCTAATAATGTGTACTTTTTGTCAGTGCAATATTCACTCTTAATTTCTCATATCTACTATTTAAATACTCTTCATTACCGCTAAGACTGGCTAGAGGTGAGCATTTTCATCAACACAAGCCGGCATCAGCAAAGGTTGTTAATTTTCCACTTACGAGGCTTTTTTATTAATGAGTCATGAAAAAATCCATAAAAATAATAGAAATGAACTCTTTTTCATGCGCATATGAGCATATCGGTCCATTCAATTGCTTAAACCTATAAATCAACAAAGATATAATATTCAAAACCGATGTATCGAATTTTAGAGAGTTGAGTTGAGACGAAAAACGTTTTCGTTTTTGAAACGATAATTAAATTCACATGCGACAAAAATAAAAAATAAAAAAAGTGCAAAAAAATTTACTAAATTTACTAAATTTGCGCTGTAAACGATTGGAATGTAAACAAGTACGAATTTATCGCCCGAGGGTTTATGCTATATAACATCGCGATCGCGCAAAAGAATGTACTACAACGCTCAGTAGTAAATTTGTATATGTGAAATGAACTACGACAGGAATAAGTACATCTATGTGAGTGGGCATGTCACTTTACCCACCCATTCGTCGGGTAAATTCAACTCGGCAATCATAGGAGCGATAGTTAGGAAATTTTTTGTGAAATCATATTTGACGTTAATTTATCAACTTCGAATAGAGTGGTAGGCGGTAAAATTCGCCTAAGGTTTCGCATTAACTTTACCTACCCGTAGAGTGATCTCCCTCTGACAAAAAACGGGTGAGAACCTTTTCAGCGGGTGGGAGCAAATCCGCGACCTTTCGTTTGCTTGGGAAATGCCTCAAGTAACGGATATTTCGCGCTCGCTCTCATTTGCAAATAAATTTACGATTATTAAGCGAATCTCAATTAGACTAAAATAATTGGCTGCAATATTATAACGCCAACGATGGCATTAGTGAAAATTTTCAAAATTATTCCATTGATTTCTGAGGTAACAATATGAAAATGCCTATAAATTTGCATATAAAAAGATATTATTATTAATGAAAAAGTATTTTAATAAAGCGGAAAAGCATTTTAAAAAATTATAAATTTGCATTAATGCGGATGAAGATCGCAAGAAAATTTTCTAACAACATGATATTTGTGATTATAAAGAATGTGCAAATGCTTTAAGTACTTGCGAAAATATGGAATAGCATCGAATAAGCTCAATGAGATCGTTTTTTTTTAATGCAAACAGGCAATAATGAAATCCTTAATTGTCATATGCATTTGCAGGAATTTTTCCCATGGGGAGTGGGAGGGAAGGGTGGGGGAAGGGCAATTATGATGAATCATTTCGTAAGTATACCCTTCTTGAAAATGTTCTTTAGTCTAATTCCCTTCATGATTGTCGTATCAATTACTACCCAACATTTATTTTAGCCTTAAGCATTCATTTTTTTTTTTTTTTATTCCGATGTTAATATCGATGATCGCCTCTCGAAATTCATTCGCTAGCTATTAGCATTTAACCGATGATATTTTAATGAACAATCGAAAAATTTTGTAATTAATGCAAAAAAACTTCAATTTCTTCGATGAATTTCTCTTCTATGATGAGAAATTTGACGACGAAAAAAAGTGCACATTTCCCATCTATTGTCTATTTATTTCATTTAAATGTGAAAAATTTCTAAAGTTTTATTTAAAAAAACGTAAAATAAAGATTAGCAGGAAATATTCTTTTCTTTCTAAAACTAACAGATAGAGGACCGGAAAAGCTTTTAGAAAGTTTATGAAATATTACATTCTATAATGACAACTAAAGTGTTGAAACATGACAAAGAAGAGTAGAACGTTATCATTTATCATTTTAGAGCAGAGATCACTTAAATAAAGAGAATCTAATAAATGAATCTAAGGCATTGCCACAAAGTAGACTAAATAATCAAGGAATAATTTTTTAAACCGATTTGTGCATTTCAAAAGTTTTATGTACTATTGCAACAAAACTCTTAGGGACAACTAGCAAAAACGAATCGATCGATAGCACTTTTTGTTAAGTGAACGCAAATAATTCACTTTAAAACATATAAATTTTCACGTACTAACTTAGATAAGATGGTTAAATTAACTTCAAATCGCCTATAAGACCATCATGTTAGCACAGTCGATCGTTATTGCTGAATAACATTGGAAGAAAGCAATGAAATTGGTTGAGGGATTGAGTGGAAACAAACTTCAAAACAAGATATACGACGTGAGAAAAAAAAAGAAATACGCTACAGCAGTGACTTATCTTTTAATAATCTTTTCACCACCAACATGCGGGCAACAGATATGATTTGATTATTTATAACGGCAACAAACGATCAAATTATGCCACTTTTCAAGACGGATAATAAGCTTTCTGATATTATTCA
Organism: Baylisascaris procyonis; assembly: GCA_037389465.1. NCBI lineage: Eukaryota > Metazoa > Nematoda > Chromadorea > Rhabditida > Ascarididae > Baylisascaris > Baylisascaris procyonis. Next base: position 210,051 of record JAZARR010000153.1, read on the forward strand.
ACAATAACAACTAATTCCCTCGAAAATAGTCATTGATATATAACCAACGAGGATTGAATATGCAAAACTATTTAAATCGTCGCAAATATACGCTGCTCTAAGCCAATATTTTCCCATCTCATTCTATTACACTAAAAAGTCAATAATAGCCACTCCTGATTGTACCCATATGCTTTCATTTATAAACGCCTAGTGATGGAAGCTGAACCTCCGAATTAAAATGGGTAATTTGATGCATCGCATCGATACCTGATATAGCTTACTTAAAAATGAACATCGAATTGAATCATGTCAAAGAACTAAACAATTGACAGTGATCGACAATCGGATTTTTATGCGGCAAATCAAATTTGGCGGTTTCTAAATTCGTTTTAAGTGATCGATGCACTATAAGAGTCACAATGTAGATCAGGATTGCAAGCGCCGAACAATAACGTTGCTAATGCTCTCTTATAAAGCTGACCTTGATTCCCTTGATATAATCTATATTACCCATTAGAAGTTCCCAGTCTTATTGGAAGGCTTTTCGGATGTATTACAATTGCTCATCGCATACACATAGATACCAATCGACGATTTACATCGGCGCTATGCAATCACTAAGTTCGAGTTTCTAAAAAGATTTCGTTGCATTTTTCCATCCAACCTAATAAAGTCCTCCACTCTTTCATTACAGTGGCATATCACTCATTAAGCATTAAAATACGCTCCATTATTCACCTTAATCCTACTCTCATATTCATATCCGCAGATCTTCATCCTACTCTGATATCCATATCCGCAGATCTTCATCCTACTTTGATATCCATATCCGCAGATCTTCATCCTACTCTGATATTCATATCCGCAGATCTTCATCCTACTCTGATATCCATATCCGCAGATCTTCATCCTACTCCAATATCCATATCCGCAGATCTTCATCCTACTCCAATATCCATATCCGCAGATCTTCATCCTGCTCCAATATCCATATCCGCAGATCTTCATCCTACTCTCATACTGCCACCGGCCAACCATTAAAAATATTATCCGCAATAACTTTAATAACAGTAATAGGAAAACCATGCGGGATACGACTATCAGCTCAACACTACACCTCACCACGCAAATTGTTAACTAACCGTTAGTGGTGTTAAAACATAACTTCTCAAGAAGGCTTTTGCCAAATTTCGTTCTGTTAAATCCATAAATTATTTTATGCCGAAGATTCTCGGGGAAAGGATTAGTAAGAGACTGATATTACGACTCTTATCACATTTCTTATCAAGCCGCTTAATGAAACATTGTTAGTTCAGCTCTACCTAAATCAACTACAATTATTTAATGGTCACTTTTTGGTCATTTTTGGTCCACTGATTCAAAGACAGAAGGCATATGAAGATACGATTAGAGGCATCTACTTACATGAGTCATTGAACACAACATAATCCATTCACCCAATGAATATAGCGCAATTTTAAAGCGCCGAGAAATGCAATCGCTTTTAGTGATGCTATTCTTTGAAAAATTCAAAAAAAAAAAACCTCTAAAGTTGCAATAAGACTTCAAAATATGGTAATAAAAGAGAACAATTGAATTCTTAGCGCTTTAATGACTCTTTATATAATGGTTTATTAGTTATGTTTCACATATTATGGCTCTTTTTCTAATTGCAACCCTCTCGTATTTTATCCTTAATTGCGATTTTCTTGTTCATATTTACGATATCGCCTAGAAATCCAATCTCATCTGATTAGCGGCTAATTTTGATAAAGTTTTAATGAGAACTGAAAAAAAGAAAATTCACTTTGGAAAAGATGTAACGATAGCGCTTAACGATGTACTCCGATTTGTAGAACTTTTTGGATCGGGAATCGTGAGAAAAGACGAAGATTGGCATGAGTACACAACAATCACAACAATGCACCGATTGGCATAAATGCAAACAATAACACGCTTACTTTTGATTGGCGTCAAGCGATAGATGTAATGAGGGCGCGTTGAAACTGCCTCGTGGTTCGGCCGATAGTGAGCAGCTTTGAGTGAAGAATTGCGGTTCGGTTGATTGTCGTCGCATCTAAAGATACCTTTTTTATCGCACTATACAAATAATAGATTCAATGAATCCAATGAATCTATACTATTATATGCCTATTTATATTAGGATTTGCAACATGCAGAGAAACTATATGCTTCAAGTCATACTTGCTGAGAATGTTCATGTTGAAGAAGACGAAGCAACGCTGCAGTGAAAATGAAACTCAACCATGGCTGTTATCGTCAGTTTCGAATAAACTGCCACTTATCACAACGGGAAGGGAAGGGAAGACAGGGAGGGAGGGAAGGAGGGAGGGAGGGAGGGAGGTAGGGAGGGAGGAAAGAAGGGACAGAAGGAGGGAGGGAGGGAGAGGAGAAGGGAAAAGGAAAAAACGAAAAAGAGAAAGAAACCTATGTCACGTTTGCAATGATGATAAAAAGTTTAATAGCATTATATTGTAAAACTCCTACATCTAACGATTTAGGACGGAGATTCCCCTCATGTGAAACGCTTCAGTGCTCCACTTTGAAGCAAATATATAATCGACCGTTCATATATATGCTTATTTAAATGCGCTGAATTGGGTATCGATCAACGCATAAATTAGCTGCAAAATAATTTATTGTTTTTCAGTATCGAATTTGACAAGCATAAATCATTCCCCCGTTATATTTCCTCTCGGATGGTTAAGCAAAACGAATATATGCCTCCTAACGATACTGCTAAACCAACACAGATGACCAATACAATATCGTCGTTCAACCGATCAAGAGGGCTTCCACAATTTGCCTTAACGTACCCATCAAATAGTTTTACTTTCGACCATCGATCAACAACTTTCAATTTGCCCCATATTTCTCTAAAAAGTAGGACCACAGGAATAAATAAATAAATAAAAAATTCCCACTTATTTATTTAAAGTTACGTGAAAAAATTCCAATTCTCTTCAATTCAACCTAAACATTACTGATTATTTCAAAATTTAGTGTGAATAAGGAGGAACGAAATACTGGAAATCGAGTTCAGGAAAGTAGAACGAGAGATGCGATGATGCGATAATTGCGCTAATACGAAAGCACATCATAGGCAACACTAATCACCAGTATAACTTCCATCCTAACCCCTTTCCAATATGCTATATCATTCACAATGCTGAAGTAATTATAATTGTTGATTTGTTTGGCGATGAGATCATTAAAAGAATCTCTCGATGACTTGCTCATTGCCTATTTCCGTGAATATTACAATCGAATATTTATGATGCGCACACTAATAGCATCTTGTTTTCAGTCATTTGGGAGTGTAAATATTTTCAGCTCTTTATTGCGGAATTTTCAATTATCTTTAATTTTTTTCGAAAATTTTCATTCACTCCCTCTAAACATTTCTATTAGAATTTCTCTTAGTAATTTTCAAAAGTATCATATTTGTTCATTCAGCTAACAGTATATAAACCATACCAGATAGTATACAATTTATTCAATATATAACATCAAATAATACTATCGTGAGTATTAAATTAAAAAGCAAGCTGCATAAGTATAGGAGCCTTTATAGCTAATAGTGGTCAACGAAATCCAGAAAAATTAGGATCGTCCTCGTCCAATTCGCATGCACATCACGCTTTAAAGGTGAATTTTCAATTTAACTTTCAATCTATTTAATGCTCACTGCTAACGCATTTACTAAACACTAAAGGATTATCGTTAATCCTTATTCCTATCTACCTCTTATTTTACTCACTAGTAAATACAAGTGAAATCAAAACAAACTGCTCAACTTATAAATAGGGATTATCGATATCTCCTTCACGCGACCGACCTGCAAGAAGGAGAGGCCGACCTAAAGACCACGGGAACCAACTGCATCAGAGAGGCATTGGGTCAGAGCAGGCGCAAGCGATATGAAGAGACATGTATTCATAATGAATGCTGTGTTCATTGAAATAAATAATAAATAAATAAATATCGATAATCGATCAAAGATTGTTGACGATTAATGTCGAAACACCTCAAGAACAACTAGGAGAATAGCTTTTTCGAGAGTAAACTAAACAATATAGCTGATGAATATTTAATTCTCGAGGCGAAGCATCATCATTGCACATGAATGCACCTACTGCGAGAAAATATGGCGCTTAGATAGTACAAAGATAGCTAAATCGGCTTTACTGATTCGAAGTAAACGATAACGTCTTTCTATTTGAATGGGGAGTCAACTCCGGAGTCAGTTAAAAAGTCGGAATTTGGAGAACAGTTTCACGTTCTAACAAATTAATAGTAGCCTAGAGCAGCTCTATATTCCGAAAGCCTCATAAGTAGGGCTAGGCTATAGGAATACATGACCTTGAAAATTTGCAAGCTCGATGCTTTTCACCTTGTAATATTGCATTTGTTGCAATGCACAAAATAAATGGTTCAAAAAAAGTGTCAATATAGTAAATATAATTATCGCATTCTAGGCTAAATTAATTCAACAGAATTGCATAAATTAAAAAACTTGTACAACCTATTTTATGGGAACATTTTTTCTGTACTAAAAAATGGACACCTTTAAGTACTATGAGAATATTGCCACCTCTTTGCTATGTATGTATTTGTCTGTCTGTATATGTTTGTGTATTTGTCTATCGAATAATTTCGATTCCACAATCGCTAATAGTAAAGTATGGAAATGTGAAAATTAAATTAGAATAATGTAAACCAAATGATGGGTATTAACCTATTTTATATACCGGTGAAGAAAAAATTTCGAAAGAAATTTTATAGAAATTTTCAGGTGCTAAAAAAGCTATAACGCTTTTCACATTATCTTCGCCGAGACGAAAAATAAATCTTTAGGGAACATTTGCCCGACCGGTTAAAATAATTATTTTACGAATGAATTTATTTCAAACATTTGAAATGACCATTAGAAGATTATTTATAAATACGACTAAGCGGATAAAATGGATAAAAAAGCGTATATATCGTTAGCTTTTATGGCATGGTTCTCTATTCGTTCATAAAATATATGGCCCATGATTTCGCTACATCAATATTCGAAACGTCTAGCACATATCTTAGATTTTATCGTCTAGAACCAACTATCCAATATATGGATATTGCTAAATACCAAATATTGCCTAATATCCCATTTAAGAGGAATGACATTTAAGTATCGTCTAGTGCATAGTGTAGTCCTCAATAATAATTTACGCATAATAGTCCACTTTTTTTTTGATTTTTGAGACAAAAAAATACGCTTCTTTATAATTTTAGGGAATGGTGCCTCAACGGTTTCACCATAGAAGTTTCAACATTCCTCGCCACATCTGCAATATTTTCTTAACTAATAAAGTACGCTACCTACAGCAACATCAAATTGTCCTGGAAAATTACACAGTGAAAAAAAAAACTCATTTTTAACGATAGATTTAGGTTATCATGAAAGATTTGAAGTCCTAATTAAAGAAAATGCTATAGACTATATTGAGAGACGAAAAAAAAACACGGCGTATTATATGGCTTTAAAGAATTTTTATGCAGTTTTTAAGTAATAAAAACTGCATAAAAATATATAATAATATAATTGGCATTAAAAATGGCTTTAATCATTTCAAGAAAAACAATCTCAAAAGAAAAAAAAAACCTATTTGCAATGAACTTTTTCCCCAGGATGTAAACCAACACGTAGGTGGGGAGAGGAAATGTGCAAACAAAAAAGTCGGAAATGGTGATTTCTGTTGGTTGATGAGCGTTTGAAGTGAATTTTCCCATTCTTAAATTCCATTAGGCTTCTAGAATATACATTCGTTGTGAAGTGGGTGGATGTCGACGATGCTGCAATCTCATCACGTGATGTTCTTTTTTTTCTCTCTCAAAGCGTGCGAAAATTAACATATATCACGCTATGTTTGTTTGCATTGGTGCCCTCAGAAGCGTTTAGATTGGTCATCTAATATCACAAATGGGGGATTACGAAAATGCAAATATCAAAAATAATGCCCTGATTGACTTTTTTTGCGAAATCAAAAACCTCCTCTCTCCCCTCTCACTCATCATTAAGATCTGACTTTATGGAAACAGCAAATATGGGAACTTCTGAGGCAATAGGACAAATACATAATGAATCTCTAATTAATTTCGATCGTTTTGTGAAAAAAAAAGAACTAAATGTTTGGGGAAGACTCGTTTGGTCGTCTCATCGTCCATATTTCCATCTCATCGTCCAATTTTTGAAAATAGATAGAAAAATCAATGATCGGGCATTTATTCAAGCTAATTTAACAATTTTTTGAGTTGAAGTTGAAGTGTTTGTTCTATGAGCTGAATATATATATATATATATATATATATATATATATATATATATATATATATATATATATATATATATATATATATCCAATTACTAGATCTGCCTAGTAGTACGTATCCAATATACGCTCAATGCACACAATAATGGCATCTATTCCAATCAAAGAGCATTACGAAAATAAGATGAAGGATTTCCCTTCAGTTTCTCTAATCTATTACTGCTATAACTAAATTTGTTTTAATGGAAATTCGAATTATAAAACACTCCTATACATTTAATGCGGAATTGATCATACTTGCACTATAAAATTGATCCTTGACATAGTTAGTCAGTATGCGCTTTGAGGGAGTTTAATACTTGATTAAATAAGATAATAGATACTATATTCAATGAATCATGCTAGTGAGTCAATCTCATATATATCTCCAAAGAGTCTTTATCTATACATAAAGCATAGAAAAGTATACTTCTAACGTTCAGGAAATGTCCATGAAAAAAAAGATCTCAAGAAATCACTGAAATTTCAAAATTTTTGTAATTATTTCTTATTTTTTATTTCATCTTAATTTTAAATTTCAATTTCGAAATTTTCATCTCAAATTTCTAAATTTTTAAACTCCTTAATTTAAAAAAAAAAACAAAATGAAAATTAAGCTAAGAAACAAAATAAAAATTAAGCTAACGAAATGTTAGGGGATGCTCAGTATAGAAACGCAAGAAATGACCACATCACTCAAGACTTCTCTATGAAATCGTGCGACGCTGGCACTTTATAGATTCATTGATCAAAAAGCGATCAACCCTTCTCAGAAATCATCATCTCAAAAATAAAGAACGATAGTCAACACGTCAAAGATGGGTAGATCAATAGGTATCGAATGATCAGAATTCAAGAATATTGAAAGGCGAAAGAGTCTTTCTAAAAACATCACTGGAAAGCTTGTTCAACAATATAATCCAGTACTAACAACTTCCTGCTTAAAGTTTTCATTTACTCAAAAATGATTCTACTGCCAAAGAATGGTAAACCAAACGATATCAAAAACTATCACCCAATATCACTTCTACCGGTGATCTCAAATTCTTTCACGAAGGTTTTTCACTGAAGAGTACAGCAGTAGAGCGAAACAAAGCAAGACACCAAACAGATAGCGTTCATATAGAGAGGTAGACTATCATTCAACCAATAGCGAGTAGAATTTGCTCCTATATTCGTTGTTGTAGACTATGAAAAGTTTCGATTTTATAGAACAACTCGCTCTCTTTGTAGATCATTCGAAAGCGCCATAGTCAAATCTTCAAGAAATGCAACGAAAATGAGTGTGTAGAATTTTCGCGCATAAAAGGGGAATACTTGTGTAGGCTGAAAGAGGATTATGACAGAGGAAGTAAAATTTTCCACTCGTATAAACTTCACCGGTAAACACAATCTTACAACTGATATTCGACTAACGAGACTGGGAAAACAATAGTATGAACGTTGAAGAGAATTGAACATAGCAATTGTGATTCATAGATGACATAGTTCTGATATCGCATAATTCCAATCAACGAATCTAAATTGTTCGCGAGGTGCAAAACGAACTGTTGAGCAATCGAGAGTTAAACTCAACAATTCACATAAGAAGCCAATAAATTAGAAGCGTAAACGAATTTATCTATTTGAACATATGTGTAAAAATCCACGAAAAGAAGGAAGCAATACAGCGAAATTAAACAAGGATAGAAAACAATTCTTATTTCAAAAAAATTCAAGACTTATAGAGGAAAGAAAATGATGTCAATGAGTCTAAAAAGTAAGCTTTGCAAAATAAAAACTTCGTGTCAATAGTTCCCTATGGCTCAGAGAGGTGGACGGCAGAAAAAAAGGAGTATGCATGCTGTTCGAGTAGTATAAAGGAGAATGGAAGGGATGATAAGAACCAAAGATGGTCGAAAAAGAAAGCCAATGAATGACTTCAAGAAGCAACGGAAGTGAAGCACTGGGTGGTCGACGACCGAATGAGGAAGCTCAGTCGGACGTCAAAAATATTCGCAATGAAAAATGACGAATGGACGAAAAGTAAAGAACGCCAGCGACTTATAAAAGAAATAGCGATCGACATGCAACGAAATGGAATAAACATCTAGAAAAGAGCGCAGGAAACAATGGGAACAAGGAAGCATTGAACTTGGGACAATTGTAAGCAATATGAAGAGAAATTTATTTAAAATACTGATTAAAGTGGAGAAAAAATAACATAGAGTAAAATAAAGTAGTAGAATAATGTAAAATTAAATAAAGTAATATAAAGAAAAGTAAAATAAAGTGAATTAAACAAAATAAAAGTAAAATCAAAGTTCAAATTTCAGTGGGATATGGACCATAAAGAAAGCAATATCGAGGATGTTGGTCGTTATTTTCCAATGGAATGACCAAGGAAAGCTAATCATGCGATCATCTCACTAATCGCGATGTTTTTAAAGGAATTGACTATTTAGATTAACTGTACGATTGAGCATCCCAAGAGTATTGCACAATTTTATTAATTTCGCTTTGAAAATAGATTTTTCGAAAGTTATTAACTACAAAATTCCCCCACAATTTTGTTATAAAAATAAACTATGAAAAACAAATTAATCTATAGTTTCCTTGCTATCACTTTGTTGTCATAACAAAATAACGAAAAACAACATGATGCCTAGAATATGTTTACATTAATTAGTTATATCCTTTGATGCCTTATTATTGCATTCGAAATTGAAAACATCGTTTAAGTATATCGTAAATAACTGAAGTTGCATTCCCGTAAATCCCCATAATCAATAAGGTGTGGGGGTACTTACCCAGAAATATGATGCTTTACTAATTTTTTATAAGAAAATCGGTGTAAAAAAGGTAATAAAATGCATAAATCGATATGGTGAATGAGTGGGAACATGCAGATCGAGATATAATCTCCTCATACAACTAGTAACGGGTTAAAGCATTTAAAAAAAAGCTCAAGAACCGTGCACAGGTTATATAAAACGACGAAAAGAACTGAATGCCATCACAACGCCATCACAACTAAAACAAATACATCACAACTGGCTGATATGCCAACTGCACAAAGAAATTCAAAGAGAAAAGCATAGAAATGTAAAGATTATTGTTGTTGAACATATGAATATAATTTGTTGTGGGAGAATTTTTACTTATTAACCTTTTTGATTTCTATATATTTATTTGCTGACAGTATGCATTTCTATATGTTGCTGTCTCTTCACATCGCTTTTCACGTATAATTTGATGAAATGGCATAATTTTGGCCGGAGCTATTAATATGCCTTTTCATTAGTAATTCCGGAGTCAAAAATGTGGCATTGCATCAAATTTGACGCAAAAAATTGCGTCTCCAATCCGACGTAAACTTCAGGTCGAAAGTATTTGTGCGAAACTATGGCTAATACGTTGATCTATTGCAAATATTAAACAAAAATGCCACATGGCACTACATACACATGTGCAAATTTTGCACCAACCTTCATAATTGAAATAAGACGTGAAGCATTTCTGAGCTCACCGTTCGTAATGCCTATGAGTGTATTGTGCGCTTCTATGTTGTCATTGTAACGGCTTGAGTTGCACTCACTTCAACTAGCATAACATATAGAGATACAATGGACTATTTGCGTCGAAATTGTGCTCTTTTTTAAGGAAAAATTTCTTATAGGTTTACTCTACAATTTCCAAAGGAAAAGGATAAAAGAGAAAGCAACAGATGAGTTACTATGATTGGCATATTTAGAAGTCCTGTTTTTTAAAAATATATCCCCCCCCCCCTATGCCTTCTAAACCCTTCCCCCACCCCCCTTACATCCGTTCTTCAGTGAAACAATTGAAGTTAGAATGAAGAAGAATGCTCACTCGACCGCAAATCAAGCCTCCCCTTTAATTTCCACCAATGGCTTTTATAGCCTTTATGGGGGCTATTTGAAAAGCGCTAAGAATATACCAAGAACTAGCAGAAATAAATATTTAGCTTATTTATCTCAACAATGCATCACATAAAACCACAATAAATATTATATATACAATGAAATTTGTTGCTATATCTTCTCTGATTAGTAGTTTCACATTTCCAAATAGTAGTAATAGAAGATAGATGCATACAAACATGACGTCATCATAACGAATCTCTACAAAAGTTTCAGAAACGAGTAGTAGTCGAGGGTGAAGAAGATATCATAACAGTGAATTAGATTAGGCAGTCCACATATTGGAACTGCTGTGCACGATGACAGAGACACAACACACACAAATGGGTACACGTACGCAGACCTAGACCTTTATATAAACTCATAAACCATTTTGACCTATGACCTCCCGAATTAACGTTTGTAAACGAATATTTGCACAACAATTGTGCAGAATATATGTGGCATTCATCGACTCACAGGGATTAATATATCAATCTTCAACTGTTGATAGCCGGAAGGCAACAATCAAAAACCCCTCAATGAATAAGGGGAAGATGGGGAAAGAAGGCGATTAATTAAAACAACATTTATAGCTGTTTAAAAAAAAAAAAAAAAAAAAAAACTCATTTCGCCTTCATATTATGAAATCATTAATTTAATGCAATTTTTAATACAAAAACTTATATTCTTAGTTGGTAACGTCCCTCTCCGTCTCTCTCCCTTCCCTCTCTCTCTGTCTCTCTCTCTGTCTCTTGTAATGAAGGCCAAATGAAGCAATTCTCAGAGATTATTTAAAAGCGCTATTTTCATTAGATTCGGATGAGATTTGAAGTAAGACAGCTATGTTGCTTTCATTTTTGTTCAAATTCGTTCCCTAACTGATCCACTAACCTTTAAAAGAGTTATGAAAGATTGAAAAATTTTTTAATGTATCTTGCGATCGATCAGATTAAATTTTAGTGGTGAAATGATCGATGAGAAAAAGTGAATATTTGAAAAATTTAGAGGGAAAATCTTTTGAATGAAAAAAATTTTGAAATCTTCAGCGTTCCTCTTTGAGGAAAATTGAAATTCAACATTTTTTGGTCACTTAAATTGAAACAATGACAAAAAATTTATCGCTTAATGCTCCTCTTTGTGGAAAAACAATTTCTGCCCGATTGGCAAATAGAAAGAAAGCGATAAAACTTCGATCGAATATAGGAAGCGCCCCACGTTACCGCTCTAAGTGTGACCTGAGGTAAAAGATTATGTGCACCAATGCGTGAAATACACAAACACATGTCCATATCTATAGTATTGCACTGATGTTATAAGAAATCCTTAAAAATAGCGCTGCAATGCTGCATGTAAACTAAAGCCACTCGTTTATATATGCTCTTTTAAATACGATTTTTCAAATGGTACGTACCTAAAAGTCACGAATTGAGTCTAAGCGACGTGAGGTAATGACGCTGAGGCTATTTAGAGTAGAACTCCGATCGATCTATGTGAAGCTAGAGTTGCTGAGGGCAAATCTCCAACCGAATTTTTGCAGTATATTAGTTTTTCTTGAAAAGAAGAGATTTGCTTATCCTTTGCCCATGTTAAATGTTGCTACTCAAGTAAGTATTCAAATGTAAAAGTTGCTTTTGCAAGATAGTTTTTGCAAGAGTAAATCCGAGACATGTTTCATGTAATCGAATATCTCGATACAAATTGCAAATAAATTCATTAAGACTGTTCATTTAGCCTACGCATTTCCTCCCTACTAACTATCACATAACGCATACGTCAGGAAAAAATTAATGATTAAGCTAAGATATAGAATCGCGCAAAGAATATGCTCAAAGAAAAATTTTTCTTAAAACAAATAAAAAATAAAAAAATTTTCTATAGAGATATTTCATCGGTAATTCTTGCAAAAATTCGCAACAGGTGAGCACAGCATAGAAAATGGTCATTTTGCGCGCTTTTTTTTGCAAATCGTTAAGTCAACTCAATCGTCGATGTCAACGATACAAGTAATGCTATATTGCCTCAGTGCACATTCTTCAAATAATCCTAAATATGAACGTTCAATTTGTATATACGTGCAATTTTTCCATATATTTGCAATCTTTTTTTTCTAAAATTCGTCACAGGGGTGTCATTCGTGATATTAAATAGTATTTGCGTCAGGAACACTTTATTCGTGCACATATGAATGCACATCTATATACGCGCATTTATGTGTGCATATTTAGATGGTGCACATAACATTGGTGCATATATGTGCTCAGCCACTAAACTTCAAGCATAAATAAAGCTTCTCGAAGACACAAATGAAAGTTTCCATATATCTTGTACGTGGTTGAGATTCACATAAGGTGAATCGCAAAAAAATGCAAATCATTTATAGAAGAATTGTGAAATGAGTAGCGTAATAAAATTTTTGAATATATAATTACTCATATTTTATTATTTGTTGGTATCTCTATTATTTCAATTTGTTTAATCTCGATTAATCTCTACTTTAATGCTTGAACTTCGTTAATCCACTGATTTAGCTTCACTTCTACGCTCCATTTCTTATAAATTCATGTAACCAGTTGGCAATATCGCTTCAAATATCCCAAAGTCTCTTTTGCTTTTTTTTTTTATCTTCCGCGAACAAAGATTCGCAAATGCAACAAAACTAGCAATGAAGCGCTGGAACAAATGGAATTGACTAAAAGAACTCTTCTCAAGTTCGAGCTCGAATGTTTTTCCTACCTACGGGAAGAGTTCGTGAACCACATCGTTAACTAAGACCCACGCATATCTTGTTTTCTTCCCACTCCACCACCGATCTCTTATTACCTGAATTTCCCTTATGTTCTCCAACCAGCTACAATAGCCCTCAATTGCCTACTTCCATATTTGCTTGTTTCGACGTCGTTGGACAGGTCCACTATCGATCACGATACCAGCCTAATCTCTAAGCCCTTGTAGCATCAACAGATTGTTAAAGCAACTTAATTTATTTAATAAATAAATAAATAAATAATAAAGCTGGTTCGTCTAGATCGGGATTCTAGACGAATCATCTCCATTAGGTTTATTAGGTTTGCTAGGTTACTACCACTCGAGAAAACCAATGATTAATTCCCTTCGAGAAATGAGAGATGTTGAACTATATTCTGGGCAGCGATGATTCCCGAAGTGGGAATGCTCTCTCCCAGAGTACTCTATCCGGAGTATAAGAAACGAGAAGGAAGAAGAATAAAGAGAGAAAAAAAGAAGAGGATAAAGGACTGATTCCCGAAATCTTCAATGCTTTATTCAACTATTTTAACTCGAATAGGGTGCATAATCTCTAACCGAAAAATTAGTATATTCCTTTATCCTCGATGAATGTGCAGATGAAAAATTTCAAAAAAAAAAAATTCAATTTAAGCTAGAGTAGAATTAAGATCAAGCTAATTACTTGCTCATAATAGTTCAAAGTATTTGCATCTCTTATTGGTCGAAAAAAATTTTCGAGATGTTAAATCAAATGCGAATTTCTATAAAATTCATTACTCATAGTTTTCAAATATATTCTTCCGACGATATAATTTTAGATTATAATCAATTCTTTGATAATCTCATCTCATCTTAATTTTCAAAGAAAACTTTAAAAAAAAAAATCAAAATTCTTTATGCGAATTTTTTTTTCCTGAGAAAAATTTAAATACGCAAAAGATTTATAATAAAAGCGGAAACAGTAACGATAGCAGTAATTGAGGTGTCTACATAGAAAAGATGGATAAATCCGCCAAATCGTTCCCTAATAACTTCCTATTAACGTTCTAGCGATAGAATTCTACAGCAATATATATGAAAGCGATTCAGGAAAAAAAAAGGCTAAAGATAATCCGCTCAGTAAGGATTTAATGCAACGAGATAAGATCCCATCTAATGGCCATCATAGCGTTTAGAATTTCCACATAGAATCAGATTTCTCTTGTATGATATTCATTTATTGAACCGTAAATTACAGGGATGAAGAGCATAAATGAACTTCCTCCTTTTTTGTATCGTTAAAAATATTCAATCGATGAGAAAAAAAATTACGATGAAATTCAAATTTTAATATCAAAAAATTTCATAAAAAATTTGAGAGCAAAAAAAATGAAATTTCATAAATTTCATAAATTTTTCTCTTAGAAAAGAAAATTCATCAACATATATCATCAAGTTAAAAAATTATTAATTTTATCAATACATCAATATTTAGAGTAACTCAGTATTTTTTTATCTTCAAATTTAATGCACAAAATTATAGCAATTGATCTCTTTCATTCAATGGATGATCAAATAAGGACGTTACTTTCTTCACTGTTAAAAAATAAAGAACATTCATTACACTAGAGGTGTTATGTGTTGCCCTTATATAATTGAATTCAATTTTCGTTTGGCATTGGCAAAAACGCTCTCAATAAAGCAATGGGACAATTGCCCTTAGGGCATTTGGGCATAAAAGAATCTTATGAGTCAAAGCTATTATGAAAACATTTCATTGCAAAAAAGTACAACAGACCGAATGAACTAAGCTCATCATCAACCCCCCCCCCCCTTTTCAAATTCATCGATCTATCATAGACGATAGGCGCTCATAATCTCACCCCTTACACCGTTTCTTCCCATGGGCAATGGATTTAGTTTCCCCATTCAGATCTTTTCGCATTGATTCACTTAAACTTCAGATACCTCTCAAGCTCAAATCCTTTATTCCAGGATGTTAGAGTTCAATTCAATCCAACCATCGACGCGTGGTCTTGACTTCTTCAAAGCGAATAGACTTATGTGATATATGAATAGTGAATTGAGTCTTTCTATATGAGAAGCATTATTCTTTAGCAATAGTAAAAACTCTCAACGAAAGAAACAACGCGAACACATAGCTTTATAGAGATCTAAATAATCTACTCGCTCTCTCTTCACCATTATCCTCTCTAAAGAAGATTAGAGGATGTTTTATGCTAAAAAGAAACATCAGACAGTCGGCACCAATAACACAATCAACGTTTCAATGAGATAAAATAGAAAACAATTGGCGCTGATTTATAATGACTGCCAATAAAACGAGTAGGAAGAAGAGCTCTTGAAATAAGAATGATTATTTTTGAAGTTTTCCGGAAATTTTTCGTAGTTTTCCATCATTGTTTTAAAGAAATGCTATCCTCAATTGCTTATTATTAGCTCAATAATTGCAAAATTAAAAGAAAAAACGGTTTATATAATTTTGTATGAGATCGCTTATAGTTGCAGATTACGACAAACTTTCAATTATAAAAACATTAAAAACTTCGCTATCTCATCAATCGCTGAGTGAAAATAAGTGAGTAATTGGCTAAAGTCGGCAATCAGCAATGATTGAAATATATATGAGAGAGAGAAAATTGTAACCCCGATGAAAAGAGAAGTGTTTCAGAAACTCTCAAGCAATCACAAAGTTCTTAAAATTATATCATACATAAGCATTGTTTTTTGCACAATCGCTGGATTATGGCTAAAATTTCAGCCAAAAATGATCACTTCATATGCCTTGTAAACACTTGAAATGATCGTTTCTTGATCAAATTCTGTCCGTTGCCAGTTTCGAAATGAGGAAATATCGCATTTAGATAATTTTTTCTGCTTTTTTTTTTCGAAAATCAATTAGTTTCGGATTCTTTTGGTCATTATCAAAAAATGCTTCTCTCCATAGCATAATCGATATGCGCCTAACGGTTTTATCTCATTCAATTAGGTGTCGGTCATCCGTGCGTATTGGTTCCTACTTTGTAGTAGCATATTCATTCAACTACTTGAGTCTTAATTTTTGATTGAATCCGCCAAAATGTGACATAGGAATGACCTAGCTCATCGGTGCAAAAACATAATGGAAAGCAGTGATTTATACGAAAAAGACCTATCTTCTTTGCGAGGAAATTTTATTGATTATCTCCACCATAACGCATACTAAAAAGCGTTATAAACAATCAACCTACTATGTTATAATACAAAATTATAAAGCGAGATGTGATATGCATATGCCCTCAAGCAGAAAAAGCAATATGTTCGCGATTGACCCGAGGGATGGTCATTTGTGCGAGCAAATTAGCAGAAGTAGCACTGCTAGTGCAAGACCTCATTATATATATATATATATATATATATATATATATATATACGTTATAAGTTTTTTAAATGCCACAACGGAATTAGGACAGCAGGGGAGGTGGGGGGGGGGGGGAGGGGGGATCATACGGAGATATCGAACACAACGGGTTTATTGGTAATCGGCATTATTGAACGGTTCTTCCCCTTCTTCAAATATGACCTACTCCCTATAACTTCTATTTGCCATTCCCTCAACTAATCACTATTATTTTATCAATATTCACTTAAATTTAACATATATCCATTTGTGCTCATACTATAAATAGAGAAAATATTCATGCATTTATCTACAAAAAAAAACTCCCAACAATAACCAAATTAATCAACAAAAAGCAATGAGGAAAAACTTACCCTCGAAAGTCGTTCTTTGACTGTTCTCTCATTACGCAGAATGAAATCATCAAATTTCGTCGATAATCTTCGTGCAACATCCATTCGAATTGTCCGCTTGTTTTCTTCTTAACTCTTCTAGCAGTAATCGACTCTTCTCTTGATATTCTGCAATTAAATTCCACTATATCAAAAAGCAAATGATAAATGCGGAAGTGATTAATCCATCAAATGAGAGCATTAAAGCTTCATTTATGCTTTTTTTTTAAGCAACGCACTGATCCGGCTCACAGTTGCTATGGTTTGCTTCGACGTATTCATTTCAATGTGCCACTTGAAAAGAAACTCATAAATGACGCTTTCAGAATAAATAAATTTAGCTGTTAAAAAGACGGAAAAATTTTTTCCCACTCATTACCGGTTCGACGAGCAATTCCGGTCAAATTTCCTGATTTCTCTCCTTTCCTAAGACTCCATTAGCAGCAAATTTCGACAGCGTTCAAGAAACTTTCAAAGACAGAATCTTATTTATCAACGAAGGATGAATTTTTGCTTCAGTAGCGATGCGTGCCCTTCTATTCAGATAGACAAGCAGTATGATTCGATTGCGTAGTTTAAACACAAACATGAAACGCCTCCATTCCTGCTATTAAATGCTAAATTTACTATCTTATTTCCTCATTTAACAATGATCTTCTAATGTTATGATCGAACAACAACGTACTTTTATAGGAGTATAAATTGAACTTTAAGCTGAATTATTACTTAATTTTTCTGCTCTCCTGTTATTTTTGCATAGCAGTTTAAAATTTATAATTCTTAACTTCCGGTTGCTTATATATATATATATATATATATATATATATATATATATATATATATATATATATATATATACATATATATATATATATATATATATATATATATATATATATATATATATATATATATATATATAATATAACGCATTTACCCATTCCTATAATTAGCACAGCACAATGAAAAGAATAAATCATACTTCAATAAACGAATGAACAAAGAAATGCATTGTTCGTGTTTCATTTAGCAAACAATCACATAAACTGACACATTCATAACGAATGAACAACAATGCAATCTTCGTTCAATATGAGAGTAGCCGAAAAAAAAAACAACCAATATTCACTTATTTATCATTTATATGAAGAATAATATTGCGGTTTTCAGTCTAATCAACTATCTACTTGTCCATTTGTCTGCTCGCTTGTCTGTCTGCAGACAAACGAGCAGACAAGCTTTTGTATATGTCTATTGGTTCACGCTTGTTGTCGACCTATCTGCACTTATCGGTTAGTGTTTAAACATTCAAGCAATATGCAAATTTATAAAGGTGACTTTCAGTTACGGCCAAACAAACCGACGACTTTCCTCATCGGCAACACCACAATCGCGCTGTTTGATTCGACTAGCTATCTAACATTTGCGCTCAATTTAATTTAGTCATGAATTATTGCACTTGTATGTGCGTATGCCTTCAAGTTCCTATATGTCAATCATTCGTAAGCGTAAATGTTCGTTCATTTGATTATTTCTATAGAGAGATAATTAATGAAAAAAGCAAAAATTATATTCGATTCACTTAGTTTTCATTTTATTTCTTATTGATTTCGATATATCTATAGGAAAAGAAAGTAATAACAACAAAAAAACGACATATTGCGCTTTCATATTTATAAATTTTTTATTCTTTATGAGGTTTTCTCTCAAATATGAGCGTTAATTCACGTCAAATATCAATACGCAACAATGAATGCAATAAAATTGAGATCCTCCTCCATTCATTATTTTCTTCGAAAATCTCACTAAAAATTAATGCGCTTTGAACTTTATGAATGATATCAACGAATATGCTCTCTCTTTTTATGTAAACCCCTCCTAGGTGTATTTCGGTTTCTGACAGTCATCAGAGGCCTTTGAAATATAAGCGGGGGAGGGAGGGTGATGAAGAATGAATTAAGCCAGGGAATAATCACTGTTATCACTCATAATCAAAAACGATCAATCACAGCAGAAATAATATCAACTAATAGCACTATCATTTCATCAAAGAGTTGATGAACTAAACGCCCATAGGTAATCTATCGTTCAGAGAAGAAATAAATGCAAGTGATCCCTCAATTTGCAGTCATAAAGCTTGAAATATCTAAAGCAATTCTGCTTGGATAAAGTTGAAGGTTTCAAGCATATTCTAAAATGAACAAACCAAAAACGTCACAATATTTTAAGCATGCCAAAAAGCAATTAAAAATTAAATTTAATTTATACAATTAAAAACGCCATAAAAAACATTTAAAAAATCGCTTATGTTCATTTACGTTTTTCGATAATCATTGATTTTTGAACGTCGATATAGTTGATCACTTCTTGCTAGTGAATGCAAATGACGTCATCCTCTTTGAGTGAACGATTTTATTCTTTAATAATAAAATTATCAAGGGGAAGATTAATTAATTAAACGAAAACATTTGGTTAATTTATACTGCATCATAAATTTCATCGTTATTAAACATATTTTCAAATGATTTGAGAGGAATTACTGAATTTTGCAATTATTTCCGCTTTTATCCATTTGTTCACTAGTGGATAACTCAAATAAAAACAAATATCTAACTGAGGGTTCCGCCTTTCAATGCTGCTTTCAGCTATATCGCTTACTGAAACGAAGGAAAAAGAACAATTGCTTGGGCGAGAAAACTCGATAAAACAATAGATATCACAATGAGATGATTTCCTTGAATTTTTTTTTCAATGGCGAAATATTTTGTGAAAAAAAATGGATTTTTTTTAAGAGTAGTAATATTTTTACGTTTCTCTATGATTTGGAAATGCCTATTATACTTTCAAAGGTTCGACTAAACTTTTTCAACACTATTTAGAAATACATTCATATACACTATCACTCATCAATCCTAGTAAAAGTAATCGTGTTTTTTTTTTTATTTCAACATAAAAATATACTAAAATATAATATAAATATATATAAATACTCGACAATATTGCTTATTTTTTGAAAATTTCTTTTGTCTCACTATTGCCAGCTATTTGCACAAAAGTATTCGCCTTTAATTATTGGATTCTTTTTTTCGGCTTACTCTATAATAATAACGACAGAAATTTTCTCTTCGCTTGCTCGATCCCATTTGAGTGCATCTATCAATTACATCACCTCGATAAATCTCTACAGCTTTCACTAATTTTATCTTCATTTCATATCTCAATTCATCATATAAAATAAATAAACTTGAGAAATCAAGAATAGAAGAGCACAACCCTCCGTAGTTATCCCATAAGCTACCCGCTGCCTCACATCTTTCACCATCAAATTGTATAAACTTCATTTTGTCAGTTGGTTTTCGCATATGCAAATTGCTCCTAAGCATTTGAGATCTGCGTAATTATAAAACTCATTGACGCTATGAAAAAAAAAAGAGATAATATACAATAAATATACATGAGATGCGCCTTTTTCACAGCTAAAAAAAACCATCAATATTCATAGGAATGTAATAAAGGATATCATTAAATTCGTGAATTGAGGCGAATTAATTCAAATAAATATGATGAACGCATCGCTATATTTCAATATTGCGCCTTATGAATGTCTAGAGTAATAAGAAAAAATAAATTCAACAGCAAAAGCCATCGATATAAAAGAGCAATTGAGATACGGCGAAAAATACGAGAGATTTGTTTTAAAAAACAAGTTTAAATGCTACATAAACCGATAGATCAATTGATGTAGTTCGCTAGCTGCTGGATCGTTAGATCATCAGTTCTAATTCAGTTCATTCACCTCATTCATCTCAGCTTTTAACGCCAATCGGAGATTACTTACAATGAATAACGGTTCAACTCTTTTCTTAGTGATCTTTCAACACTCTGATTGCTGATATGTTTATGCTCACCTAATTCTATTTGGAAATAATGAACAAAAATCCCTCTATTATGGCACCTTTAATATGGTTAAGCAAATGATATGGGTAAAAGTTTGATAGAGAAGTTTTTAAGATTTAAAAAAGAGCGCTATTTCATTGAATTACACTCTGAAATTCACGACGCCGGTTGTTACTCAAAAAGTCAAACTCTACTTCAAATTCTACAAACGCATAAGTGAAAATCCAGAGAAATCCAAAAAATCAAAGACGCCAAATCCAAAGTAAGTAAGGAAAATTCAACTGTTTACAGTTACACCTCAGGTCCAAATAAGATATTTTCAATTGAATATAAACCATCCTAGTTATATCTTGAAATAAATCTCGAAATATTATAAGAAATATGCAAATATCTGCAAAAGATATCATCAAAAAAAAAAACCTCCACAATGCGATGAAATTTCCGATGAAATACTGAAACTCCATAAGTACAGATTAGTATCACGTTTTTGCTAATTTTTCATAAACAAACCAACTGCATCGATTATGAGAATCACAAAAAATGAGAGCAATAAAAGAATTAAAAGAATTCCCAAGCCTTTAAAGTACAGTTTGATCATGCTACTATGCAGTATCTTTGAATTTTATGAAAAAAAAAAATATCTGCTAGCAAAATCAGCAATGCTGCTAAGCCGATATTCCCAATATTTCAATATATTTTCGGCAAATTATTACCCGAAATGTGCACAATTGAAATAACGACGGATGAGATCTATACGGCAGTAGGCTCAGAAAAAAGATGTTTTTAAACTACAAGTGGATTTATTTGAAGAATATGTTCGGGCATATCCATATTCATTACTGCTAAAATTAATAGCCAACTTTAACTTTTTAAAAAAAATCTCAAATTCGCTCACAGCACTCAATATAGGGCAAAGGGGTGGGGGGAGGGGGGGAGTGGAGGGAGAAAACCATTTATATACTACCCCCCCCCCCCACTTATGTCAGTTACAGTTTCATGGGCACATCGTCATGCTTATGGACGACATGGAAATGTTCTAGGGGAACTCCTCCAGTCAAAGAGGGTAGTAACTTAGAAAAGAAAATGAACAAGTATATCATTAAAACTGTTAGATGTCTCAGATAGAAACCTATGAAGTTGAACTAAAATAAGGTTCGTTTAGAAAATTAGAGCCTTAAAACATATGAGAAAAACCATCATTAAACTAAATAAGCTTTGAGAATGGCAGCTAGGCAACTATTAAAAATAAGATTAGAAATTAAGGACTTATAAAAGATAAATTATTTTAAATTTTGCTAATTTTTTTTTTTTGAGGATAACAAATATTGCTTCAAAATTCTTTATCACTTAACAATAATATGATAATTATAATCCAATAAAAGCACAATAATATATTCAAAAAATATAATATATTCAAAAAATAATCTGATTATAGCCAAAAATAAAATTTGATCTACCATTAATACGAGTTAGCTTATAAAAGAGATAGTTCTATACTATAGAAAATTACAATTAACAATATTTCAGTAATTCATAAACTGTGAAAATCCAAACAATCCACTGAATATCAAAAAAAAAGAAAACTTTCATTTGAAGGAATATAGATCAAACGGTGAACTAAATATTCAAAAATGATCTTAAACTAAAATTATTGCTAAGCAATTAACCAATTATCAAAACAATTTCTAGCAAAAAATAAAAAATAAAAATAAAAATAAAAAATTCCATCATTACAAAACTTGTCGCAAAATTATATACCTATGATAGGTGCAAAATTAATATTTGAAATCATAATCTCAAGTAAGAAATTATTGAATCCATTAAGTAGCATGCCTCATAATATGCGACGATTATAACTGTATTTCAAATGAGTACCCTATTGCAAGAATTGAAATCTTCTATTATATTCGATAATTGCCTAAATTATATATCATAAAACTCAACAAATCACCGTTGAAATTATATGACTAAAGCTTCAATGTGCTATTTATCATCCATCTTATTTTATTGGATCTCAATTACTATGAATCGTTCGATCGATTTTTAGCGTAAAGGCATTCATTTATTGATAGCATTAGTGTAGATTTATACTAAAATACATAGATGAGGAAATATCTCACACATGGACCACTAGATGATTTTTTTCAATTTTGAGTAAAGTGCAGATAACCTTAACGGTTCATAACTGCGATGAGAGATGTCGAGTCACATTTTTTCACCGTCTATAAATTTCACGTTCAAAGCACTATCGAATCTTAGCAAATAAGTGCTGCAATCTCAGTGAATTTTGATTATTGTGACAGCCACAATTAAGTCATTCGAACATAATGACTAATGCGGAGTCAAAAACACAATACGTGGAGTTTCTTTAGGAGCTTTCTTGCACAATTGGAAATGCTACACCGAGGTGGATGCAATAGGCGGCAAGCTTCAAAGAAGCCCGGGTAATGCTTGGGGAATAGAGTGGAGACCAATTTCGTGCCGAATGAAAACAAAATGACCACTTGTTAGACGTTCATTTAAACACTTGACTGCCAAATTATCGACTAAACCCATGTAATTGACCAAGAAAAGCGATAAGAAGACATTTTAGCCAAAATAGGAATATGGCTCGCAACTAAGGTTGCATTCCAACTAGAAATGTGCATTAATTATACCAATGAACATTTTTTGAGAGCAATTTTCCCCCACGGGAAAGTTCAAATCCAAAAGTTCCAAATATGGGGAAAAATCGTTGAGAAACAACATCCGAATTATGAAGCAAAAGTGATTTTTTTTTTTCTTGAGATTTGCTCGTAAGAGTGATATTAAACTTTAACTATAAATTCATCCAAATCTGCATAGTGATTCATAAATTCGAATATATGCACAAGTGGGCAAGTAAATATTCCACAAGGTGTTTTTTTTTTTTTTTTGTTAAATAACGGGTTTAAAAAAATAGATTTAAACAAAATGCAAAAACTATACGATGTATTTTTCAATAATTTAAAGTAAATTATAGGCCGATAAATTGCAGAAAACGTTAACAAATGATTTAATAAAAAAAATTTCTTCAGATAAAAAATAATTTCAAGGCGTTTTTACGCTATTAGTATTTGCAACGAAAAGATCTTTATACTATGAGTGCATATCTATAGAGGTAATTAATCAAATATTTATAGCATAGAGATGTTCTAACTTTAGAGTTATAAGAAAGCATATGAAAAGGCTTCACACCGGCAAATGAAGCAGCACAGACGTATAAGCACAGATGCTTATTAGCACGGACTATTTTCCATTCCACTTATCACGTAAAAAATAAAAAAATTAATCTACGTCTGAAGAAGAATGTCCTACTATGATCGAAGAATTCAAATTAAACAAAAGGTTATCTTTCATACTTCTTTCATACTTCTTATATATATATATATATATATATATATATATATATATATATATCACTTATAAAATTCTCATATATCATGTAATTATGATTACTCCTATATAGTTCAAAGACTAATCGTAGTAAGTTTTATTCACGATGTGGGAGAATTGCATTGGCAATATTTGAAGTTAACAATAAATAAATATAAAAAATGCAAAAATATTGCCAAAATTACTAACATACGAATTAAGATACTCTATTCACACTTCTATGAATAGCGTACATAAAAGCAATATGAAACGCAATAGAACGAATTGAGTCGATTTTAAAATATTTTTTTTCCGTTTGTCGATTTCATTTCTTTTGAAATCTCTAATTCCTATGCAAAAACTCGACATTGTCAAATTGGTGTATCGAATTTGGTTAATAAAAAAAAAAAAATAGAGTCTAAAGTCGAATCAGAATTGTTTCGATGTGCATCTAAAATTTACATTTCATTGCATTCTTATTAAGCGCTCATGTAAACGGAATTTTTCATTATAAAACCACCACAAAACTAATGATACTCTCTAATGTCCATATTAATCATATGTCTCGAAAAAGTTTTACATTTCAAGGGGGACATTAAATATAGATCATTCGGGTGATGAATTTTTTGGTCTATAACTCAAGATCTACTCATCGGATAATAATAATAACCTTCGAAACGTATCGGCTAGGTTTGGATTACCGAATGCAAAATCCTAGCCAAGTTGAGCTACAAAAAAATTTATAAAACTGAGTCCATTTCTCATCGAAAGAAGCGTTTCCTCAATGGATGTGTTGTTGTGTTTGTTTTGTCGACAAAGGAAATCCTCAAGTCTTCTTTTTTTGAGTGAAAATGCGATGATTGGATGAAAAACTTTTTGACGCTTCATTTCAACTGGGAAACGGATTCAGTTTCTATAGAACGTCTATTTTTGAGAAACTGCCAGTAGTAAGTTATATTAGTTATATAATTTTCAGTAAATGAAAGCAAGAAAATATTTTGTGCTCTCTTAAAGAAAAAAAAAAACTATTCAGTCGCAATAGACTAGACATAAACATTTCAATAATTAATTTAATGAAATCTATGAATTCAAATAATTCATCGTATTTCAGCGTGTGCGTTCTTTCGAATTACATATTGTTGAAAAATATCCCCAAAGGAATACGAATATATATGCATCAATCCTGAATTATGATGAATGGAACGATACACAGATGATAAACAGATCAATAAGTCAAGTCATTCTACCATTATCGAAAAAAGAACAAATCATAGTGAGTCAAATTTTTGATGAAAAATTTTTGAATATTATGTCAAAAAAAAAATTATTTTTAGAATAGAATTTTGAATATACAATTCTAAAAATTGAATATAATTTCAAAGAAATTCTGCATAATATTTGCGTATTATGATAGAGAGTGCCTTTGCAGTGTATAAATATCGCCTCATGAACTCTCAAATCATCAGCTTAAAGAAGTGCATCTGATGCTATCTGAATAAAAAAAACGGCAATTTCGGATAGCGTATGCAAATTAAATCAAACTAAACTATGTTACGAGTTTCCGATCTAAACGAACGACTGACAGCGCTATTCAACGTTGAATATTATTTATATCTTTATAGACGTGTAATTAAATGCGTTTCGATTTAATGAATAATTCATTAGGAATTTTAAACGTTTTGCACTTTGTTTGTTTTGTTGAGCAATTTTAAAATAGCCGCGAGAAATAATGTCAGATTCTATTTTATTTCATTCTCAAAAAAAAAAAATCCTACTCATTTTCAGTGATTTGTTTTTAGCCATAATTTACCGCAATCGAGTGGTATGTTATCGAAAGCTAGCAAATCAAAAAGACATAACTAATAGTAATATCGTTGATTTCATTACATATACACATACGCACATATATTACATATACATATATATATATATATATATATATATATATATATATATATATATATATATATATATATATATATATATATATATATATATATATATATGCCGTATCAATTCGATCGAGAATCAGCAAAGAACGGGAAAAAACGGTCGACCATCTTCGACAAGCAAGTGCGTTTAACCAATCACGCATTAACAACAAACAACCGAGCAGTCCGAACGAATGAACGAAATGAAAAATGAGGAGTAACACGCGGTGCCGACTCCACGCTCGATCGTAGACTGAAAAACCATGATAGACCAATTCGTTGTCTAGAGCAAAGCGTAGAGCAGAGCGGGTTACGTTCCGAAGTGATGGTGGCCTCACGGGCGCTCATTGAAAAACACGCTCAGATCACGTTTTTCTATGCAGATCGGAGTCATAATCGGAGCCGCGTTTTAGCATGAGTTAGCGTTCCTCCTCCCTCAACAACGATATAGATCATTGATCTTGAGTTTAAAAAAACTGTCTACACGACACATGATATATTAAATCGAACTTTGGTCTAGCGCGATCTCGAATGAGAACCAATGTTAGACGATTGCGAAATTTCTTCTAACCACATTCAATTGCTATACTCAACTGGCAGCTTTCCCAGTACGAAAAAAAAATTTGTCGACTTATTTAAGCTATTACAAATTGCATAAATTCGTAGCAATTTTTTAACTCATTGATTTATTTATTTAATTATTCCCTCAGTTCCTTCAATTATCTATTTATTTGCTCATTCTTCACTTAATTTATTCGTTCATTCAACTAATATGTTTATTCAATTATTTATTCAAATTACTTTATTTAATTTACTCGTTTATTATTTCAAATTGCCCATGAATTTAATTTCTTTTTTCAATTAGTTTATTCACTAAACTGAAAAGTATATAAAAAACTGAAAAATCTCCTCCGCCAGCATCATCATAAAACAAAAAACAAAAACTTCAACGAATGAAAAAAAAAGAAGTGAATTATTTGAAGAATCCACGCCACCACATCTACCATCCAAAAAGTTGAGAAGTCACTATCGCCGGTGTATTGAAGTGGACGGCGTATTCATTAAGTATCAGCAAAGCTCTCTCAGAGTACACATTGCGCAGGATCCTTCATTGTCTACTTAAAAACACGATCTCTATTCTCTACTTTAGTTTCTTTTGGTTTCTAAATTCGATGCATTCAAATTACTATCGGCCAAAATGTTCCCACAAAGAAACTAGCGCCGACCTGAACAACTATCGAACTTTATCATTGCATATTTATCACTCAAAAATATTTCCTTTGATGTTAAATATTTGAATTTATAGAATTTAACCACTGTATCGCTCAAATGTTCAACAGCATTAAATAGCAAATATTTATTATTGAATTTATAAAAAAATATAAAAGAAATGTTGTGAATAATACGGAAATGTATCATAAATTTCAATTATAATACAAAGAAATGAATATGCAATTATAGACTCTTATTCACACAACATAAATTGAGATAGCCTTTAGCAATTGATCTCTTATGTATCTTCGGTTGATTTCGAGACAAAAGTACGATAAGTCCTTTCGATAGGCACGGCACCATGAATATCAGCACGCTGTTTCGCAACTCCGATTGCTTTCAAAAGTTGCGCAAGATCACTGAATTGCTCATGATTATTGTAAGCGTATTCCAAACAATCCCACATCATCCTGTAATGCTTCAACTCTTATCGATTATTTACTTCTATATATATATATATATATATATATATATATATATATATATATATATATATATATATATATATATATATATATATATATTATTTCAATATACTCAGCTAGATGAATATAAAATATGTGAATATGAGCAATAAACAAGAGCAAAACGTTCGTTAAGCAATGATCCAAGTGAACAAAGATGAAATATGTAAGAGTAGTAAATAATATTACGGAACAACCCTAATGATGTTTATATATAGGAAAAGCCTTTGTGGCTGCTATTTTTTAATAAGAACTCAACGCGACCTCTATTATTGCTTCTTATAAAGCTTCAAAACCTCATTACTTAAAAAGTACCTTCTTAAATAATCTATAGGAATGATCCAATCATCTGTATATTCCGAATTGTCATAGTTTTTATAACTTACTATTTAATGTTATTTTTAAAAATTATGTGCTTTGCTGTTTTATTGATATAAAAATCAACAAAAACACTAGCATGAAATTCGCTAGAGACAGCAGTATTCAAATGAACGGTCGCTTAGTTGATACACTTTTATAGAGACGGATTTACTTTTTTAGTAAGTAATCAGAGGATAAACACTTTTGTTAAGTTGGTTGGCAAAAAGGTCAAGAACAATATGACAGACTTAATACGGAATTTGATATGCAAATAAGCGGCAGGCTAAAACATACACAAAGACAGACAGATATGACATAAATATTTTCTGGTAGATGCTAGAGCGCAAAAAAATGGCGAAAAGTTCTTTTGTCTTTTTTCGAAAGAATAGCGAAAAGTTTTTTTTTTTCGAAAGATTTTTCCAAAAAAAAATTTTTTTTTGCAATTTATTTCACGGAATTACGTAACATTTTCCGATTATCTCGAGATTGACGATTCGTTCAGTTGAAATGGATATAGGCATTTCCACCTAAATAAACAACAATAGGGAGAGGGTCACTTTAATATAACTTATGGTCTTATATGTGATATGTCTATCGGCTGACGTTTTCTCAAAGAATGGTAGAGGAGACTTCATGACATGAAATTATATGCTATCCGATAGGTGCATGCACACTCTTTATCTTCATCTTCCTCCTTCTTTGCTATTTTTGAATATATGTGCCGAACCCTTCTGCCTTCCCATTTTCCAACTTATTTCCCAACTCTTTCCCAATTTCTTCCTTCCCAGCTCGTTCCTAAATACCTCTTGAAAAAGTGACACGAAGTATTCTCTCCAATGTTCTGTTATATATGTTTAATCTGCGGGATATGGGACGATTAGCATGGGGCTACGTTCCTAGGACCTCACTGTTCATGTGTAGATCTTCGCAGAGTGTACCAACTTCCATCAGAAGCACACACATGGGACAAAGAATCATAGCTATCCTAAACAAGGATGAGATTTTTAAAACAACACTTCAACGTTACCCAGTTGAGACATGGCTAACAATTAGCATGGGGCTACGTTCCTAGGACCTCACTGTTCACGTGTAGATCTTCGCAGAGTGTACCAACTTCCATCAGAAGCACACACATGGGACAAAGAATCATAGCTATCCTAAACAAGGATGAGATTTTTCAAACAACACTTCAACGTTACCCAGTTGAGACATGGCTAATGTATAACCTACGGCAATCAATATCAAAGAAAGCAAGAGATTATCCACAAGCTTCCCTTTTATTTTTAATGAAATTTACCACAAATCATCCTCGCCCTGAAATTGTGGCATTAACATTTTTGGCCGATATATGCAGCCAACATCTTGCTAACTGAAGAATCGCTAGATATCAATTTTTACACTGCGATTGGAAATGACCTTATTTTTGCTACTCATGAATAACGAAAGGCCTACACTATAATTTGATTAGAAAGGTCGCCGAAAGACACCAAAGATTGTATGGTTCTCTTCAATCCGTGCTTATAAAACTTTTAGTTATTTCCGGCGCCGTTTTCCTGCTTAATCCTTGAAGATTCTAAAACGACCCAATTTTAGGTCTTCAAGTGAAGTTTTTATAAGCACGCATTGAACAGAATCATTTGTAGGCATAATTGGATTTTAATTTTAAATAACCTGCATAAAGTGGAGTCATCCTTGCAGTCCATTGGGACATCGCTAGTGAGAGGTGCATTTAAGCGAAAATACGGCACACCCATTGAGTGACACCATGAGCGAGAGCGAACTACTGGAGCGCCCTCCGTTGATGTTGCCTATAAGAACATCTTTGTTCAGAAAGTAATATTTCATCATAAACAGGATTTCGTTGGATTTTCAATGATTATCTACAATGACATTATTCTGCCGGAGCATATATCTTCTCAGATCTCTGATCGAATCTAAATTTTCCAGAAGGATGTTTTCGCTTACAAAGAGATCAGATTCCATGCCTTATACGATCGAATTACTGGGGACTCTTTATTCACTTAAGCGATGAATCCCGGGATGCTCAAAATACCATCAAATTGCAAGTTGTAGAAATTTCGAAGAAATCAAAAATATTGTCGTCGAAGTGAGTGTCTAAAAAATTTATCCCATGCTTCTAATATAGTTTAATATGCATTTAACTACTCAAAAAAAGCGAAATTCATAGCGTTTTACTTGTTTTTTTTTCTATACGCCATATTGTTTCTCTAAATCGAAAAAAAAAAACAATAGAAGTAGAAAAAAAAACCTTAAAGTGAATACCTGATCTACAATAACAACTCCAAGACTTTTTATCGCCATCGCCGAGCCAACCCAACTACGACCGATTTCGAGACTTTGTGGATCGAGAGGCTTCACCGGTTCCAACCCTGTACCAACGCTAAGCATACATCCCAAATACACTTTTCGACTGCTTTGTCTCTGAATAAATTGAACAGAATATAGTTAGAGTTTTGATTATTGTTCATCTCTCACCCACAAAAGCCCTATCCCTACTGTACATTTAAATTTCTCGAACTTCTTTACATTTACACAACGGAAACGAAGTAAATTTTTAGAAATAAAAGCGATCGAAGCAGAATCTTTGCTATATCTATACAACATCTAAATCGAAAGCATCTAAATTATTTTGGTTGAATTTAATCTTGACGTCTCCTGATGATGACATCTGATCTGAAAGAGTTCAGAGCAATCTCCAACGTAATCGTCACAAATGGGAAATATAACATAGCCATAATTTATACACCCTCTACGTCTTTTTTTGGGTAAGCATGTAAAACCACAAACAAGTAAACTTGTTGAATGAACCTTATATTCGAGAACACTATTCCAGAAATGAATTTCGCTAAGTAATTCAAGAGTGGGATTATTTGAGGCGATTCCTCCATCCAAATATTTATTTTCAGCTGATGTAAAATATGTTGGTGCTGCTGTTGAACGTCGTATTGCACGCCAAATTTTTATATCTGAAATCGATGAGCAATTTTTCCTTCAAAAAAAAAAAAAAATTCATTCAATTTTCGTATCGTTGAATTTAAGTTTATCAAAGAAAAATGAATAAAAAAAAATAAAGAGGAAGATGGTAAAAATATTAAAGAAAATAAAAGAACCTGCAGGCGACGTATATCCAAGTTCATTGTTCTCTTCCTCTGATAATGGTAATTCATAGTTTCGCATAAGTTCCATTTTAACCGGGAATGTTTCTGCTCGTACAGTCGGTATAATTAATCTGCAATGAATTTGATTGCTGACTTTTTTCTTTTCCTTTCTTATGTATTCATAATTTTAGAAAAAAAGGGTCCAAAAGGGTCAAAAAAGGGTCAATTTAGACGGTGCACAATACTAATTTTTGAATAATTAAGAACATCCTTCAATTATCTTGTATTGTCTCTTTGAGAACATCAATCATTGCTTAGCCATTTTCGAGTAATTAAAAAAGAGCCTAGAATATATTGGCTCATTCCATATCCCATAGAAATAATTCCTATCAAATTCGAAATGCTAAAATCTTATTGCTTTAGCTGCCTTCTTAATCATTAAGCTCGCTGCGTTCGGTATAACGAGCCATCTCGGGTGCGGAATCCCACTTTTTTGGCTTTTATGCACTACGCCGATGCAGTCTTCTGTTAATTTTATTAACACAACTGTGCCTTCACTGTGAAAGAATTTAACTGATTTCACGGCTGTACACATAGTTCGTTGACTATACACATATGCATAAATGCGTATACATATTTGTGTATACTTGCTACTGATAAATATATACTAGCCGCTTATTTATTTATTTATTCAGTTTATTTATATTTATTAGTTCATCCATCATTTATTTCTTCTCTTATCAAAATATAAATAAAAAAATTAAAAATGGGATAACGAACTGACTTTGGATATTTGATGTCGGCGAGAGTGCGTTCTTTGCCGACTGATTTTTGAATCAACGTTTCAAACACATCGGCATCATATGGTCGTGACCATCGATCAAAAACACAATCCTTAAATCGAAGATAAAATTGCAGACAATGGCGCAAATCGAAACCTGAAATAGACTCACATTCATAGCGATAATATTCGATCACTTCGAAGAAGGGGAGTAAACAACACACTATTTCTTTACTTCAGGTAACAATCAAGTCACGACTTCCGGGCCCCGAAACGTACATTTGCAATTGAATCATATCAACCTTATTTTCACTTATTCATGTCTACATTCCTGCATTTCTCCACTCCTTGTGACTTAGCCTTTTCTGAGGGCAAGGGGGGAGGGGTGGGTGGGAGCAGCGTCGGACGATGCAGGGAGGAGGGTTTAAACGCATAGCTGCGTCCTTCAACATTACCGGTTGCAGATGTGCTTGTCGTTTTTTATTGTACATATTTATTATGTCGGGTTGCATGTTCTATGTTTTCTTTGTCATAAAATAGTGATGTTTTTGTTGTAAATGCAAAGCCATTTGCGCCATTAATCCTTCATATTTTCGAAAGCGATTTCGCTGCCTTTATTGCACAGCCCAATGTGCTGACTTTTCAGCGATGACGTCATTGCCATTTACGAAAGCTGTACATTGATCATTGAAACATTTCTGAGTTCATAGTTCCTTAATCAAAAAGTTTTCCCTACCGAATCCAGTAAATTTTATGTTTCGCATGTGGAACTCCAGAATTTTTTCTTTTATTTCCTGTTTTTGCAAGTAGAGACTCCGAAATCCAACTCCGTATAAGCGCTCTGAAGGTGAACGATGCTGATACTATTACTCTTACGGCACTAACTGTTACTCTTATTGTTACTAAATACTTAATACTCCAAACAAAACATCATATGTGAGGCAATTAAAATACCTGAAGCAAGCGCAGTCGTAATCAAAGATCCAGTACTCGTGCCAGCCACCCAATCAAAATAATGAAAAACTGGCGCTTCCAAATATTTTTGTAAAGCAAGTAATATCTGTAAAGAGAGAGTTCTTCGGATTAAAACTCACCTTCTAAGTCTAATTCTTTATAAAATGTTGCTTCCAGGAAGGATGAAATGGATTTTCAGCTATCACTACTTACCCTTGAAGGTACCCATTGCAATAATGGTTAGGAATAACCCCTGCAATCGGGATTAATGGTGGGCAAAAAAAGGCGAATTTCGTCACTTCCTTGATGTATTTCTAACAATCACGGCCAATAAATAAAACCTGGCAATTCATATTCTAAAAACGCCCTCTAACATGTACACGCAGCACATGAAACGTTATCAGGACCGCGGAACATGAGTATCGCCGCGTTTGGCCCACATTCATCGTAGTGGTTTTGTTTTAACGATATATACGAGATGAATCCTGTTCAATGAAGCATTGCGCTCTCCAGCTAAGCTGGAATTAAGTGTTCATGAAAGAACAGGTAATCCAATGAGCCTATAAGTACCGTGATTGGCTTCCTCGAAATTTAAAAACTAGAAAACTAGTTCGAATCTGGTGGTTGTCAAGCATGGATATAGACAATCACTAAAGAAAAAGCCCGAAGAACTAATAGAAATCTTTAAGGTTCAAAATCCGCGTATTCTTAACTATCAGTTACCTCTATATTTATATGCAAGGTTTGACTTAAACCTTGTTTGTGGACTCCGGAGTCAGTCAAAATTTGCATACGAATAAAAACTTTCCCTAATTTGCGTTCCCTAAAACGTAAGCGATTCGAACCTCGTTTTTCTTGGCGATGTTTAGGATAACAACAAAATTTCAATTCATACTTAAGGATTTTTGCGAAAGAAAAAAATTCATAATTTAACCTGAATAGTCGCTAATCCTCGAATACCACCTCCATCGAGTGCAAGTGCACTAATCATATATTTATTTTTTCCACGTATATCATCCAGGTTATCCAAATACGAGTAAACTTTTTGAATTGATAACTGAAAAAAAACTAATATTACATTAAAATTAATTTTACAATACAATTCGTTTCAAATTTTGTCATTTGAAAGTCGAATAATTTGGATGAATGCCTGAATATTGGTAAATACGAGTAAATGTCTTCAAAACATTCGATAATACTACGTTCTCATTCACCTGATTCCATTTGGCCGTAGCAATTCGAAAATTGGATCATACTATAAATAGGCCTTTCTGTTGCCTAAAAAATCCTCGAAATACGCCGATTTCATGAGATTTCAACCTTAATTAGAAAGAAAGAAAACTAAAACGTTACTTTTTGAGCGTAATTTGTAGGCGATTTGCGATCAATTTTTGTTCGTGGTTGAACTCTATCTGGGTCGAGATCGAAATCATATGGTATCGCTTGTGAT
This sequence comes from Baylisascaris procyonis, assembly GCA_037389465.1. Taxonomy (NCBI): domain Eukaryota; kingdom Metazoa; phylum Nematoda; class Chromadorea; order Rhabditida; family Ascarididae; genus Baylisascaris; species Baylisascaris procyonis. Next base: position 244,449 of record JAZARR010000153.1, read on the forward strand.
ACTTCCTACAAATTTTAAGTGATTATACCATTGTGGCTGGGAAAACTAATAGCTAACATGAAGGTCGTGTCCAACTCATTTGGTTTTGTATATCTCGATTTGATAATTGAATCAAATATCCGCGAATTTAGTGATTGCAAAAATTTCATCCAAGTATTTGTACTCGAACTTAGAATTTGAATGGGAAATTTTTTTGAAAATTTTCTAAATCCCTCATGTGGGAAATCGAATACCCGTGGGCATCTTAAGTAAAATGGGAAGAAACAGTCCTTGAGGAGGAGGAGGGGGAGGGAAGCGAAGAGAACATCACTGAAATTACAAACAGTGAAACATTATAAATTCATAAGACACTATCGGGCAATAATAATACTAATAGTTCCCCCACATATAGCCCAAGTATTCATATCAGTGACTGAGAGTATAAATATCTCAAACTTCTTATTTTCTTTACTTATTTTGCCAGTGATTTTCATTTGAAATTTTCTTCCCTCTACTTGAATAAACTTTTTACCACAACCCTTGCATTAAAACAATTCTTTCATAATAAGAAAAAATATCGTTTTATAGTTGTTTCTTTTTAATCCTATTAAAATAAAATTAAATTAAATAAATAAAATAAAATAAAATGAAATCCTATCTACTGATAGTAAATTTGAATAAATGGAATAACTATACTAATATTTTCAGCTGCGAAAACGTTTCACCTTTTGGCTGTTCGTTTCTTTTGGTTGTAAAGGGTCTGAAATAATGAACGGTAAGAAGTGGCAAAATCAAATTTGAATTATTCTGCAAGAATATTTATGTTGAGTTAGTGGGTAGCGTATGATTTCCTAAAGTGGGATGGGCACAATTCTTGCATCTACATTGTTATAGGCGGGAAACGACAGTAATCCGAAGGTAATTGTGCATATTCATAAAGGTCTTCTGATTTGCATTTTGCTCCTGAATGATGCATTTTTTGTTTTTACTTCAAAAGTACTTATGCTATTCCCTGAAGGTTTTGGTGTCATATCTTCAAGTCTCTTAAGTTAACTCTTACATCTTATCTAAGCACAATTGCAGAGAACGATGGCAATTCGATTGCGAACTGCGAACGGAGCTGAACTCCTATCCAACACTGCGTACGCACCACTACCGTACTCTGCACTCAACAAGTGGAATGCTAACGCTCATCACAGAAACTCGAAAACTTGTAAAAATAAACAGGCAATTTTTTCCCATCATTCAACTCAGGGTGTCAAATAATGCCCTCATGCAAAATTTCAGCTCAATTGAGGAAGGGGAAATGCACTTGCTGGAGGGGTCATCTATGCTGCGCTAATCAAAGATTGCAGAGAACGACGACCAATGCAGCCCTTCGAGTGGAAATTTTGCGTGGGGACATTATTTGACACCCTCAGTTGAATGATGGAAAAAAATTTGCATGTTCGTATTAAAAGCTTTCAAATTTCTCTGATGGTGTTAGTATTCGTTTGCAGAGTGCAGAGTACGATAGTGATGCGTACGCAATGTAGGACAAGAACTCAACTCCGTTCGCTGTTCGCAGCCACCCAGGGTACCATCTTTCTCTGCAAGAGTGCCCTTATCTAGACCTCAATGGCATCCCTCTGAAATAGGCGCTATAAACTGATAGGTTGTAAGGTGGTTGACGCCTTCCCTTTTTATACTGGACTGCTGTTATTTGGTAATAGGTTTCAACATTTTATTTAAAATATAAAAAAAAAAAACATGAAATCTTATATAAACCTGGAGAAGGAAGTTCAGGTGAGTCGGCGCCCCGTGGTGATTTCATGCTCAACGATGATAATGATTGCGTCCTTTCTGTCCTAAAATTGAATGCTGTTCACAAGGAGGAAAGTGGTCACTTCAAGATGGGAGGAGACATGGAAGGGCATGAACGCGGCATCAATCATGTCATTTCAATCACTCCTTCTTTATTATTGTTTTGGGTTGATTTCGTTTATTCATTTTTTATTGAAGCTGTAATATTCAAGTGGTTTTCACTTACACTGATAGAAGTTCCCCTTTCATCGAAAATGTTTCGCTAGCTTATGGAAGTTCTTAAAAGACGACTTTATTCCTTCACTAAATTCAGTCCCATCCTCAAATCTGACCCCTTTCTGCATTAGGGGAGAGAACTTCAGGTTCTAAAATATTGTGCAGCAAAAGAAACTTCACTATGATAACAAATAATGAACAATCGATAAAACTCGTTGGTTGAATTGCTCAATCTTGTCTATTTATTCCACTCTTTATATCAGTAATTAAAGAAACGCATTCAACAAGCTGACATAAACAATACTAATTAATTTTATGAATTGCTAGCAAATCTTGAAATCTGCGCATTAAGAATATTTTATCTGATCGGATTACCCGAAGAAATCAATATAAGACCCGATTTCTTTGCGGCTTCATGGACATAAAATAGAGATCCGACCGGTCATAAATATGCACGAATTTTTAAAAGCTTTAAATAAGCTATCGTTAACGCAGCATCCAACACATCACAGCCGCTTTAGCATATTTCACCTCTCATAGACAAAGCAACTCGTTGCAGATTTGGTATTTTCACTTTTTCGCCCTTTCTGAGCTTTTTACCACATTTTGAGCAATACTTTGGACATTTTGCATTCGCTATTTTTTCCTTTCTAACCCATTTCACACTTAATGTTGTTTCTTCATATAAAATTTTGAAATAAATAAAAATTTAAATTAAAAATCAATTATTTTAATGCATAACTATTAATGCACTAAAAGAGTGGAAAGTTTTGTTTTGCAAACTGATAAAAGAACTAACGAATCGGATTTGGCGATTTCAATAGCGGAGAGAGTGTCATAATTGGCACATGCCATCGCACATCCATTCATCTCTACGGAACACCGTCGAGCACCACACATTATCACTGAGCGTAATATTTCACATGCCTCTTTGCTAAAAACCAACATCTTTATATAAATGTAAATATAAATTATATATATATATATATATATATATATATATATATATATATATATATATATATATACCTTATCTTAACGGCAATATATGTAAATCACCGCGTGATTAATGGTTAAGAATGACTCACGTTCTTGATGGTAAATCTTGTCCAAAGGCGGGTAAATCCAACAATCTCAACTCATCTATTGATTTATCAGAAAATTTTAGGAACAGTTTTACAAATGCTTTTTCAATTATCTAAAATTTTCAAATAAAATATTGAAAATAATACCTTGATCTACTAAAACGTGCGGCAATATGTCTTGGTGTCTCTCCAATACCAGCATTAGGATTTGCACCCAAAATAAGTAGAGCATGTACCATCTCCACGTTAAGTCTCTGAAATTTTTTCAATGACGTCGAGTTTCTGCATTTTTCTATCTATCATGAAGTGATTACTTACACATTTGGTTAGACGGGTTTCAATTTCGGTGCATATATCTGAGCTCTGTTTCGTCCGACTTTCGTTTTCCTTGTTTTTTCCCCATACATTATATTATTTTTCCCCAGTTTTTGGGCAGATCCCTAGTAGCTGAATGGAAAACTTCCCGTGTATGACCTATCAAGAAGTTTGATGCCGATATGCCCTGTCATCCCGTCTTGTACTAGTGGTACTGCGTACCGTGCGGGAAAATCGAAGTGCACGCACTGCATTTTTGGAAAACAGTGAGCTTTTTCGGCAGATGTATTATTTTGCCCGGCTTACGGTCATAATACGCTATAAATGGGCACCAATAAGAAATACAATATGAAGAGAAAATAGTGCAAACCGAAACAGCAATCGAGAGTGCCGTATGACCGTCATTATCAAGGAGATCGAGATCCACGTCATAACCGGCGATTGCGAACACAAGCTGTAGGTCATCTTTATGCGTATACATATGCAACGGTGTTTGTCCAGCATGATTTTTCGCATTCAAATCAAGTTGAGAGCCTTTCAATTGAAGTAATGCAATCAATGGTTGTTTTTGTGTGGCCACATGTAGCACCGTATTTCCGGTCATTGCATCTCGTTCGTATAGTAATTCATTGCTGGTCTCTGTTACAAGCGTTTGCATCAAGCTTAAATAAAAATTTTTGAATTTTAAATATTATTTCAAAAACCCTTGAAAAAAAAGTATCTGAAAAATTTGTCAACAAATACTGACTGTCAAAAAAAAAAAAAAAATCCACATATTAGTGATATTTATCTATTGGAATTGGAGGGTATTGTCATTCATGTGGAGAGAAATTCCTGCGTGGGAAATTCCATTCAGACGGAATGTGAAAAATCGCCCAATTGTGGAAGAATTAAATTATCTATCATCATTGTCTCAGATCTAAAGATACACCTTCAATAGCTCATAAAATAAACTTTGCCAATGCCAACTTGAAATCTATGCCCAATATTCCTAAATGGAAACCAGGACTAATTCGTCTGGCCTAACTCGTCAACTTGGGAACCAAGCCTAATTCATTTTATAATAAATTTTGGCAAAATTTAATGCGATTCGCAATATGCAAAAAAGCTTGAAAACCACTCTATTACTCATCCCGCTCCCATACTGTAGCACCATAGCATAGCGCTACTCGAAGGCAATCTTGAGGCACTTTATGTTAGATTAATGCAATCGAATAAGCAATATCACCTACAGATCATCTTTTAATTAATCCTCGCAAAATTTTCCCGTTAGGTTGGTATAGCCGATTTCACGTGTCAAATATATTAAAAGAGCCCGAAATATTAAATTGCTATGCACATACTCGAGTGTTTTCGATTTGTCCTGCATCGCTTCAAAGAAAGGATTCATCCCACTTGATCGTACGTTCACCGATGCACCATATCCAAGCAATGCGGAAACGCATCGTGCATTCGCCGATCGAATTGCCAAATATAGCGGTGTACAACCATCGTTATTAACAACATTGACGAGCTTCTCGAATTCCGTTCGAGCTTTCTCCCAAATTACCTGGAATACTGAGTTGGTAATTAAATGCCTATTGAGTGAAGCATCATGACAGTCGATTCGATAAACGAATAAATACATCACCGCGAGAGCTAATTAGTCGTCACAACTGTGATGGGATATTAGCTCAACACCGAAGGACTCGGTCTTTCTTGGACACTTTGGAAAGGAATTAGAACTCTCAGATACCATGAATCTTTATAAATGGTAAAATACTGTCGGAACGAAATAGTCTAAAGAATCTAGACAGAGAAGCAGGCAAGTCTGGACAAAAATGGACAAATTTGGACAAATATCATAGCGGTATCTATCACCTTTACTCATTAACTATTCCGCTCCTAAATGACAATGGTGACAAAATTCGTTGAAAAAAAAAAAAACGATGAATCGCAACATAAGAAAATGAACAAGATAAACCTGTAAAGCAGCTTGTGAATATTGTGCTGCAAAATGCAGACAATTATTGCCGTTAATATCACATTGTGATAGATTTGCACCATGGCTGCAATAAAAATTGACTATTAAAATTTAATGAATAATATTTTAAGATGAGCGAAAAAAATATTATAGAACTACATTATATTATTTGCATATTATAGAATTGCAATCATAGAATATTATAGAAATCGCAATTGCAATTCCATACTATATTATAGCAATGCAAAAATTATAGAAATGCATTGAACTATTTGAATTATTTATCAATTGAAGTGATCACTCAACACATTAATTTGAATATGACTGATACTGCAAAATGATTTAATATAATTTAAATAATATGCAAATTCAATGCAACATAATTAATCCGTAATTTGAATAATATGCAAATTTAATGCCACATAATTGATTCCCTCATTTCAAATTCTATAAGTAAGGAAAATCGATTAAATAATAATCACTTCCATTAAACAGTAACGTTCATATTTCTTTCCGGTTCAACAATCTTTGAAAAAATTATTGTAAAAGATAATATTAAAAAAAATAAATAAAATAAATATAAAAAATAAATAAATAAAATAAATATTTACGTAATCAACTCGGCGATTAATTCCGTTTGATTATTTTGTATAGCGATCATTAGTGGATATAAACCTTCAGGATGGCATTTCGTCGATAACATTCTAAATGAATGAGCAATTTTGCAAACAATATTTCACGTTCGAATTTTGAAATCACAATATACGGTAATGGAGGAAATATACGGTAATGAAGGCAATATACGGTAAGGTAGAAAATACAGTTGCAAAAAATAACTCTTAAAAATCATCGAAAGTTCTCTTAATTCGATTTAAATAATATCTCTTCTTACTTACATTGAGCAAAAAAAAAAAAAAAAAGGAAATCCTAATGTGATAAATATAGGAATAAAATAAAATAGAATAAATAAACGAATTGCCTTTTATTTGAAATATTTAAGCACAAAAAAACTAAACCAAATTTTCATTGAGTAAATCTAACCTCTTACGATGTCGTTCATCAGCATCGATAAAAACTTCACTCATTCCAAGCATTGCGGCAACATGTGCCGATCTCCATAGCATATGTTCACGAAAACTGCTAAGAAGTTTACGTACTAAATCCACTGGATCTTCCTTTCTCTCTAAATAGAAAATAAAAATAAAAGAGGAAGATGAGCAAATAACGTTTTAAATATATATGAGTGCATAGTATAAATAATATTTTTAAATATTAAGTATAAATGAGCAAATACGGCGAACGTTTTAAACAATAAGGTATATGCTGAGTGCAATTTCTTTCAGTAGCATATTTGGCAATCGAAAGGATTCCGCAAAATTTAAGTGTAATTTCATTCCATTTCGAGGTCAACTTTTTTCAAATTGCTTCTTGGTATAGCTATGAGAAGAAAAGATTTTCCATTCCAATTTAAGTAACCCATGAATTCACAAAGTAAACTATGAAATTTTAACTAAGAGACCAATATTCATTCACTTATCGAGCTTCTAAGTAGCGAACAGGTTGTGAAATTTATAGGAACTTTCATGAATTTTTGAAACTGGTGATAAAATTATTTAAATCTTCCGGAATCTTCATAAAAATTCACTGACTGTTTGAATGACTGACCGTTTTAATGAAAGTAATTTTGTTTAAAACCAAAAAATCATTAACGCAAACCGGAAATGAACTGCTAGATCTTTTTCCGGAAGTTTTTGACTAGTGAAAGAAACTTTATGATGCTTGTTTTCTTATAGACCTTTGCAAATTAAAAAGTAATTCTTAAATCTTTTTAGTTGATCGCTGAGGGTCGTCTAACCGTTACTAGAGTGCTGGAAAGACGGGCACCGTGTCGGTTGATACTGAATCAATAAGAATCTCGTTTCAGACCCCTCAACCACCAACAATACTGATGGCGTTATCGGTAAATACTGCGATACCATAATGGGATATCCGTCGTTACAAACCTACCAATCATTTATGGCTGATACAGCATTCCGAACCTAATATCCGCGATCAGAAACGATAGCAATGAGATTTGAAACAAGTCGGCCTTTTTGAATTTAAAGGCATATAACGTATTTATTAAACAAGAAATTCATCCCTTAGCTTCCTAGAATTAACGATGAACGACGATGTAGGTGGATAATACATAAATAGTATTTTACATTGCAATGCAAAAATCTATGATATTTGAATGAATGATATTGATTATCCCTCCCAATATATTCAAAGAATTCACTTACTATCGATATATCTGAAGAGGAGACAACAATCACGACATCGTTGACATAATTCGACCACATCGTCGGCATTCTCTGAGCGATAAATGCTAAGGAAATGTCGACGACCATCCCCATCGACGAATGCAAATATCAGATGACAGAGGATATCGCCTTGTGTAGTGATACGATCCTGAGGGTTCTGCGATCTCACACCATTCAATTCATCGAGAACATTTCGTACCGTTGTTGGACCTCTTCGTACTTGGAACGGTGATTCCACATCTAGAAATTTGTTCACTAGATGAATAAAAGTCGAGATGATAATATTTTGAAATAAATGGCGACTAATTTAAAAATGTCACTTAAATGGCTAACATGAATTCGTGCTAAAAAATTCTCCTCTCCTTGCCCTCAGCCCTTTTCTCCAATTTTTGGAGAATTTGGTGGCTTATCGCCTTTTCCCAAAAATTTGTGTCCCACTATTTTTAAATTTGCCGTTTGTCGCTTTACGACGAAACTGTTAGAGAGCTCATTTTAAATCATGAAATGGTAATTTCACTATAAAAGTCGACAGGTAAATAATAAAATTGGCTTTCTTTCAGTGATACACAGATGGTAGATCCAGGTGACTCACAATCTGACCGGAAAGAATCGCTCCCCCTCCACCTCCCTCTTCCCCCCACCATATCCCAGATGATTGCGCCACCCCTTCATTCGCGCCTAAGCAACCCAGTCAAAAGCTCTCAAATATCCCATCCGATGTTTTGTCGTCTACTCCTTTCCATTTCCGACGCAGCTATCAGCTCCAAGTGAACCTATGACCTCAATCCGTTTTTCTCAGCGAGAATATGTCAGCTGAAAGTTTACGACCCTCAAATATATGCTAATTTTATCCTCTACCGTCTACGTCTTGTACCGCTTGTAGCATATATACTGTTCTCGTCATTATTATCCTCTCTCAGCTTTTTGTCGATTTTATGCTAATGGGTGAAAGCCATACGCTCGAATCTACATCTTCCATATTCTAAGTCACTTAAAACTGAATTTTATTGATTGCCCACTTACTAAGATCTTTATAGAGACTCTACTATCGAATTAAAGAACAAATATAATTGATTACTACAATCTTAACTAAACAAATTAAAATATAAACGAATAAATAAATGAAGAGAAAAGTGAATTAATCCACTAGTTGAATACAACCGAACCAAATTAAATATATATTCGAGAAATTGAATAAATAAATAAAAATGTTAAATAAAATTGCCTTATCGAAATAAATAAAATTAGATAAACTAGATAAACTGAATAAAGCGAATAGATAAATATAAAAGCAATAATTTTAAAAATTAAAAAAAAACTGGATAAATTAAATAAACAAATAAAATTCAATTCAAATAAATAAACAAAATTTAGGCGTACAGTAAATGTGCATACCGTATCTCAAGTTACGCTACGAGACCAATTATTGCAAACCATTCCACTTATACAGCGATGATAAAGCAACAACAACCGTTGAGATCAACATGATTTCTGATGTATGTGGTTAGTGCGTTCATAGTAAATCGAAATGCCCATCAATGATTACGAAGAAACATTAGCACCACTATAACCTATTATTGACATACTTCAATAGAGATATTTATGAATGCAATAAAACGTTTGAGTGAAGAGAACATCCCTAAAACTTAGAAATTTTTTATCCACAAATGGCCTCGATTATCTCCTTTCTTAATTTTCATTAAAAAAAGCTAAGAATGCATAAGCGTTATGCTTAGCGATAATAATTCAATTGTAATTTATATAAGGTGATATGAACATATTAAAATAAAACTTACTATCAGGTGGGAAAATACGATCATAACAATTGAGTTCTTTCTCAGGAAATGTGACAATTTCGTTTGGATCGGTCGGTATCCATGATTCTTCAGCGGAATCTTTTTTACCACCACTCGACCATAGATTAGAGATCGATTCCGGTATAAGAAATGATAAAACACTATAATTGATATTCGTGAATATAAGTGCAACGGTATATTTTCGAACCTTAGTGCAATTACAATCAAAATTTATTTCCAGCTGAAGTAATCAAGCTTTCTTCATGACAGTATCTAGTAAACTCATAACCCCCTAGGGCTAATAAATGGTAAACTTTTCAGGAAATGGAAAAAAAATAGAAAACCTTGATGGGGAGAGGGGGTGGGGTGAAAGCGGGATGAAGGGGGTAAAGGGAACGAAGGTGCTCAATAAAAGTTATGACCATGCTCTAAGCCGCTAATATTTGAGATGTGCTAAATGTTTTATCGAAGCTCTATATATTTTATAACATATAGTTACCTTGAGGCAATAATAATTGCATCATATAAAATAATTCATTAATTGAATTAAACAATTCATTTCTCATAGAAAATTCAATCTAAGGGACAACAATTAATAATTCGTATTTTTTATAAAATAAACTTTAAAAAAATTATTTTCAACGATATTTTTATGGAAGAAATTTTCTTTCATTTTTTTCGCAACGTTAATATTCACTTGATTTAAATTCGTTAATAATTGAAGTTTTATTTAACGGAACTTACCTTCCAATTGTAGTTTCGCTTCCTTTTGATTTCTCAGGCGGCGATTCAACGATCACTTTAGTCGAGCTATTATTATTGAAAATACTATGGATTTCGATTGGACTTCCATTACTGCTTTGTGTCGTCTTCGGGCTTGTTTCATCCCTTGCGGTCGATAGATTCGTCACGCTACGTGTTGATTCCTTCTCTTCCAATCCTTTAGGTTTTCTAACTTCCGCTTCCATCGAACTGCTCATAGTTTCACAATACGGCACGCCAACAATCCACCAAGTTTTATCTGACGATAAAACAGAGAAAATAGTCAACGATTTAGTCAACCGATCACAGTCACAACAACCCTATTAAATGAAACTTTTTTTAGCTTTCAAATGAAAGGAAACTAAATCAGTCAACGTTTACGCTAATTTTGGGGAATATTCGTTCCTAGGTCATTGATATATGTATGTATACGATTTTAGTGCACTGTTCATAAACATATGCAAAAATGCTCTATGCTAAATTAATTAATTTTTTTTTCGCATATTTAATTTGCCTATCGTTTTGTTGGTATAATTACTAATAAATGATGATGCACACAAAGTCATTCTCATCGCATAGTGGGAAATGACCCTCGAAGCGAACTAAAAATGAAGCATGTTAGATGATTCATAAAACTAGTTGTTTGGTTACCTAAGAGAAAAACCACTCGGTCCATTTTCCATCGTTGCGTTGCGTATTGCGAGTCTTTACCATGTGTCCGTGTCTGTTTGTCTGTCCGTCTGTCTGTCTGTCTGTCCGTCCGTCAGTCAGGCAATTCCAACTCGGAAAGCATTGAAGCGAACGTCATGAAGCGTCATCGATATAATACTACATGCCATGGGATAATCTCCTCGAGTACATATTTTAGTACTGATCAACCCATATCCTATATGAAACGTTACTTGAATAAACGATCTAACGATCTGTAGCGTATTTAGTACGAATCTGTTATTAACGAATTGGCTAAACGATTTACAAAAAAAAAAAACACGACCCCCATTATATACGGGACTAAGAATGAAATGCAATAGAAAACATTCAAACAAATGCAGATATGCCTTTCTAAATGGAAAGCAATTTATTGTTTTATTTAATGATTAGAAGAAAAATAAAATAAAATAAAATATGTAAAAGCAATATCATAAAATATTTCACCATTCATACAACAATATTAAAGAAATGAAAGAAAACGATTAACAAATGCGATAAGAATATCACCATATTAAAACCCAAAATTATATGACATAATAAACAGAAGGCGCTCATTGATATATGCATAACATGTAAATGTCTCTTATATGCCAACTAAATCCTCATAAAGGCAATAAATATTTACTTAAGTATAGAGGTGACACTTTAGAAGACAGCACGGAATGAACGAAAAACCCGTGAAGAGCATTAAAAGCGAAACAACGGAATGTCAAACAAACAAACAACATTGAAATTACAAATGCAACGAAAAATCTGTCATGAAATGAAATGGTGCTATTCAAATACGATAAGCCTGTCAAGACTGAGAGTTAGGAAACACTCTACCCATCCTTCCAACCACATCAACCAACACGATTTGAATTGCGATCCTACGGGGAACCTTATATACTCGTTTCCATGAACAGTACTAAGACACAAAAAACAAGTCCGGAATTTTCTGTAGTTCCGGAAAACAAAACAACTGGAAACCATAAAACCGTTAAGAAAAGCAACTTTAAACGAAGATATGCTTGCTCTAGTCATCGATAGTATACTTGATGGTACGCTTTTTCTCACGTTTCGCATCTGCGAGTGCACGTTCGGCAACCATTTGTACCTCAGCCTCCAACACACAGTGCATCTCCTTTGAATAGTTCAACAACGCCGTCAGCATTACCTTCTGAAAAACTTACATCAACTTCACTCATATCATGTTTAAATCAAAGCCGTTTCACATATCTTCGTCTCGTGGGGTTTGAATCCTCTCTTACCACTACACCCAGCTAAATGGGCGGAAAACTGCCTCTTATATAGCAGCCCAGTGTGCCTAAACAAAGGTGAACTTGAACCATGAACTCTGAATTGTAGCAATGTTAAAAAAAAGCGAACTTTGCATCACTTCTAGACTGGATCAAGACGCTATGCCTGATCAATAGCCCATAGAAGATGGGTGAGGACGACCGCCGAATGGGCGCCGCGGCCCATTTCGCTCCCCCTCTTCCCGCCCCCCCCCCCGCATCCGACATAATCGCCAAGCAAAGAAAAAAGAACTAACTAACCAAATCCCTCTCGGTTATTGGTTCAATAAAGAATTTTTCTCTCGATATTGTTTCCCATTTCTTCTCATCCTTTATTCTGCCACGTTCGTCTTTGTCATCAACGACGATCGCCCTCGCACTAATCGTCGGTAGAAAGGCACCATATAAACGGACAATCGTACCAAGCACCTCATTGCATCCACAATTTTTAGTGCCTTTGCAATATGGCTTACCAACCAATGTTGCAATCGATATCGCCTTAAAAGAAACCACTATTACCTATATGAAAATGCGTTCAAATATATGAAATTCATTTTAAAAAAAGAGCAATAATATTTTAAAAAATCATTTGTTTTCGTTTCTAGAATTTTTCAACAAAAAATCGCACAACTGCACAACGATTACCGCAGAAGACTTTCGAATAGACTTCCGTAACGATAAAATTTCACTATATAAGCGACTGCTTAGTCATAATACTTCCCGCTTCCTCTTTCACTGAGAAAATAGAGTCATCCATGAGAATAACTAAAGGAATCATGCAAATAACAAGGGAAAAGAAGGGTTCCGGTAAATTCTACCGGATTCTTTCCACGATTCCGGTAAAATTATCCGTGACAACCGTTCATCTCCTAAAAACTTTTAAAAAACACCTCTCGATGTATTTTTGGAATATATATATATATATATATATATATATATATATATATACATAGCGCTATATTATGTGTATAGTCATTAGTGTCTGCGTTGTGATCGCAAAATATACTCGAAACTCATAAAGTATAAGTAAAAAGATACAAATTCAAAGGAAAAGGAGACAAAATTATGAGACTTTAAACCATAAAAACCAATCTCCATGCTAAATACTGGTAATACTACTTACTTTACTATTACTGTGTGCACGCGCTTCGATACGCTCCCAAATGGTGGGATCACAACAGACGTATTGATTTTCACATGCAACACGCATATCACTGCTCTTGCATATGAATGCCCCGCATAGACGGCAACATAGATCAAAACTGCAATACTATTCGATTGATGGTGTATGGCAGCGTGGATGAGTTCCACAACCTTCAGAACGACATCAACAAGAAACCCATTGAGCCATTTTTCCCCTTCCCCTATCTCCCTAATCACGGCGGGAATCTCAAGCACTCGAGCCCTAAATTCTTACAGTTTTGCTTCATAGTCACACGACAAATTACAAAGACGGCAAAACTTATATAACAACGCCAACAGAGATGATGGCTCTTTTTCCTCTCTTTCACTCCTTATGTATGTGAGGTTGTCCTTGCCTTTAATGGCCTATAAACGTACAGCCTCTATTACAAATGAAATGCCAACTCTTGCTTTATGCTAGTTAGTGTTTCCCTTCATTTTTGGGTGATTACAGGCCTAAAGAAGACATATTAGACTCTTAATGACGTCCAATAAGATCATCGAAAGATTTGTAAAGTTGAAGTTAAACCTTCGTCCTGCTAGAAGAGCACGTCTCTCTTTGCGTTGAGCCAATGCCGTCTCTCGTAACGCTTTTTGCTCTCTTATCTTCTCATGAACCTATAAGAAAATAATCCTCATAAATTTTAGTAAATAATGAATTTCATCGACCACATATCCATCGATCACACTTAATTTCGTCACTAATCGTCACAAATGCCCATAAATCCAATACATCAGCATCGAAGGCAATGAAGCATGACCTACATATTCTCAGAAATGAAGCTATTTATTACTACTGACATGAATAGCAAAAATAAAAAATAAAATCTACACATCAGAAAATAAGGAAAACATCAATTTGCATATCTCATCGAATAGTGGCAAAATGTTTCGTAGGATTATCTCCTATTTCGTATCATTCCATCCTTCATCTCCATCATTCAAACGTATAATACTATCTATATAAGGCTCAGCAATGAAAATTATTGATAATAAATGTAAAATTGTTTAGCCTTATTAAAAATAATTAAAATATTCCCACATATTAAAATTTAAAAATTTAAAAATCATCATTTAAGAAAGAATAACTTACAAGATTTTTCATTTGTTCTTCTGATTTAGTTTGAATATGTCTAAGACATAGACGCATCAACTCTTCTTTTTGGATATTCTCGAGTTCTCGCTTCTCTATTGAGCCATCTAACGCCAATAGAATCGATCTACTATTCTTAGCTCGTGCACGACCTCAAAAATTAATCATTTCATTTTATTTTTTAAATATACAAATTAAAAACATTAGATTTTTTAATATAAATGAGAAAAATGCACAAATATTGCTGATATATTCAACCCGTAACAATATCATCACCGCTGAATTGTATGACCCGATTAGAATTAACCATTTCTCCTCAATAATCAATCAACGAGATAAACAAATATCAGCGCTAATTCTGCATTCTGCAAAAGAAATATCAATGGTTTTAATTTTTATCATTATCAACCGCCTTAAACATTCTACATCCACATTATAACAAAGCAAAAAAAAAAAAAACACCTTAAAAATTAGAGATATATTATGGCCCAATATAAAAAAATATACTCATAAATAGTCACCATAATGCGATTATTAAGCGTCCACATAGGACTCATATATTATCCATTTACGAAGATTGCTTCGCCAATTCTTATCTCTTCGAGATTTAAAGCTAACTCCCATAGAAAAATCTCCATTGATCCGATCGCGCATTGATGCAATCAGTCGTCAATCCATGATCGTAGTTAAAGCATCTCTGAGATCGAGATGAGGTACGTAGTGTGAAAAGTCGACTTTGCGCTCAACTGTTTCCTTTACTTAGATCGGTGAGCGCTAAGTTTCACGTTAATTAAACAAGATTTTCTTCTTAAGCCATTCAATGAAGTCGCCCAAAAATCTCGCCGAAAGTATCACCTACTTTTAGGGTAATATAAACTTCTTTTTTGAGCACTCGTTTACGATATCAGTACAATGGAGATTCATATACAAGCGCACCTCTGCGTTGAATGAGCGTCCTCTCGGATCCTGTATTGTTGTATTTGATGATAAGATTACATGCTGAGATGTCGAGACCCTCTTCGGCAACCGATGTCGCAACTAGAACCTTTCTTAGGCCTGTATTGAAATCCTCAATCATTAACCTTTGCTCGGCAGCCGTTTGACCACTAAACGACGACGATTGATTCGAGCCTATAATTAATGAATTATAAAATCTGAATTAAATCTGTTGTATAAATCACATATTTAAGAGCTAAAACACTCAACTCGACGAATAAAATATAGTCAATTGTTACGAAGTTCAATTAATTTGAAGCGGCAGCGCTAGCAAAAACAAAAAACTCTCACTCTTAAATATTGTGCTAGAATATTGAATTGTAGGAAGAAAGTTTTACACTATAGTCGCGGCCAGTAGGAAGTATTATATATATATATATATATATATATATATATATATATATATATATATATATATATATATATATATATATATATAATGTATGCTTTCCTTCGAAATGAAAGCAAGAACTAACTAGTGACGAATCCGATCGCCCTCGGTCCTCCATCAATAATCCTGCACTCATTGAGATGTTCGCTGAGTTTCTCGGCAAGCATGCGTGTCGTAACGAAGATGATTGTCCTCGAAGAAGGTTCATTCTCATACTGCTTTTGAAGAATATTGTGCAGAAGTCGAATGATCTCTTTACGCTCTCCGCTATCATCATCTGATAGATGCATCTCACTCAGTTTTACATAAGCTGCAAAAAGGTTAAGGTCAAGGTCAAGCTGCGGCTAGGTTTCTAGACATAAGCTTTGCAATATAAGCTTCATTTCATTCAAATAGCGTGTTCTCAAAACACAGAATTTCTGAAATCACCTTATCTATCTGAGTATGGGCTTTCTTTTTTTTTTTACCAAATTCAATTTTGATGACTGAATTCAATACGATCACCAATACTATGAATTAATTCAATGGTAACCTATATGTCGTAATTGCAACAAAACTTCAGCTAGTGCCAGCTGATCAAATCGCTTGAAGCAAGCAAGAAATTTGCATAAATCAATATAAAACTTCAGCCAGGCAGTCATACATTTAGCTACTTTTCAATTCTAAACGGTTTCCACCAATGAGACAGCACTTACTTCAAATCAACTGAAATTAGCACCAATAAACCCAAATTATTATTTAAGCCCATTTATGCATCTATTTAGCAATCTTTAGTCTGCACAAAGTAAAGGATTATAAAAGCACATACCTTCAAAGAGGCGTTTCAACTCTTTTTGAATGCTAGCAGCTTCAACATCGTTGGCGACCGCTTCATTTCTTATCTTATTCGCCAAATAGTCGTAAGCGAATTTATCCGGCAGAACATCACTAAGCGTCAATGCTCGATAGTAGTACTGCAAACAGCATAAACAATGCACCGGAAATGACGTCACCGCTTCCATTACCACTAAATCTAAGCAACAAAAAATCGACGGAAACTGCATCGATAGACATATGCAGGATTTATTGCTAATCATTTACCCTTCCTTAGCATTATTTATTCAAGCGTGATCAATGCATCCATTTATATACGACTGCCCCATATATAAGGGCGTCCCATTCTCCACCCCTCCCCCCCCCCCTCCGCCAAAAAGAAAACAAGCAGAGGTGTGCTAGGCCCAACAAAACGTATAGATGAAATACTTCAAAGCTTCATGATTCACGAAAATAAATAAAAACTAAACGCATATTTGAACGTTTCAACTAAGTATTGTAAAGTGATGATATTCGCATTGAAATCTTAAAAAATCGAAAATTTTGCATCTATCGGATAATGCATATACGTTCCTCGGATTTTCTTCTAGAAGGAAAGTTTATTTTTATTACCTTGGCATATTTCTCAATGCAATCGAACTTTATGCCAAAGTATTAGAAGCAAAATAGTATAGATGCATTTGCCACTATTGAATACATACTTTTAACATCAATAAGTTGGAAAGTTTTGACAATCAGAATCACTGAAATATTTCTTTCTCTTACAAGATAAAAACCAGTCGAGAGTTTTTTTTAAGGTGAGCAAAATGAGCGAAGACATTCAAAATCCATCTAATTTTTTAAAAGACATGAGACATGCAATAAAATTCCAATCATTAAAACTTGGCAGTATCTAATTCATAAAATACATTCAACAAAGCAATCAAGAGCTTTTTATTGAAATTTGGAAGGAAGAAGAAAGAGGCTCTCAGTATACAAATTCCATGACACCGCTTCCCTTTAGTTCCCTTACCCTCCTCCCTTCCACCTCCTTCTTTCCATAAGCCCTCTAAGTGTGCTCGCCGAATGCACACATTTATCACACAATTTATAAGCAAAGAAATAGTTTGCCTTTTGCCTAAGTGGATTATAAGCTTTTCGATTCTATCCGCATAATTTTTAAAAAAAATTTACCCATGACGTAGCTTCCCGAAATTTTATATAGTACATAGAGAATATAATCAATCAATATTGTTATCTCCATTAATTTGCAAAAAAATAAAAAAAAAAAAAAAATTCTCCCATCTCTAATCAGCAATTGCGATCTTTCGACAGGCTATGTGATATCCTCCATATTTATCCTAACTGTTCACAAATAAACCTATCTGTATCGCAAGATATTGTCCACAATTATTGTGCACTCTTCAATATTTCATTAACAGTTGCGCAAAATCTACAGCATTCTAATAAATAAGAAACGAATGAATATAGAGATAAATCGTCCTATATTCTTCCAAATAATTACTCTGGATGGGATTCTTTCAATTCTCTTCTCATGCTCTCATATCTTTCCATATAGCATCTTCTCATTTTTATTTTTAACTATTCTTTTTGCAAGATCTCATCATATAAAAAACCATTCCATTTGCTTCGTATTCTCTCAAAATTGCCCGTATCAAGAAAGGGCGGAGGAGATGGGGAATAGGTAATATGGGACAGATAGTAGAGAGGACGAGCAGAGGACTTCCCCATGCGTCGACTATCCCCAGGCGAAATACTACAAAAAAAACTGTTGAACTATTGGTGCACAAGGTCAAACCAGTTTAGCGGCAATTTTCAGCGTCAAAAAAACTCAATGAGAATGGAAATTTCTTCTTTTACAAATTATTCGAAAATTATGAACATGAAATAATACCATATTCAAATTAATTGTCGTCGAAATTTCTTCGAAGTTTCACTGTCCCAAAAGAATTTAACTTTGGAAGAGGCGACTTATTCCCTTCCCTCCCGTTACTCTTCTCTTTTTCAAACAATTGCTTCATAACATCATAGAATAACATATCGCAAAAAAAAAAAAAAACTAACATACCCCAAGATGGTCGAGCATTTTTATTAGCTGATATTTGACACTGCCTCCAGGCATATCCATCGTGATACGACTCTTAAGAGCGCCTATGAAACTTTCGTAGCGATTCTCTGTATGTGGCGGAAAATTCACTTCATCCTGAATTTCATCATTTAAAAAAATCAACTCAATATCCTCGAAAGAAAGCCTTAGGCTCCTTTTACATTTTATAAATGCTTCAAGGAAAAGGAATAACTCCAGCCAGATGCTATGATCGTTGAATTCTAGATGAAGAACACATCTCAATATAGCGACTTTATAAACGTTACCGTTTAGTACCACAAAAGTACCACAGAAATTCAAAATAACACAAAAGAGTTATATTGTTTGGAGGCAGCAACATGGCGAGTGCAGAAAATTAAACCCACTATAATCCTTACACTACGATCATCCTTCATCATAATCGAACCAACGTTCAACGACACTGAGCACTATGATATCTTTAGAAATTTATAACAATTTAATACTAGCAGTTTATATCTCTTCGCTATTTGAAGGTAAAAAAAAACAGTTCAGATCCCTCTAAATTCCTTATCATGCAAAATGAGAGAATCAATAACGGGAAATTCTTAAAATTCGTTAAAGCGAATTTAAATTATCCTCATCCACAAGACAATCTCAAAGAGTAAACTTACCGGTCGTAATTGAAGTGTTTTGCGAAGTTTCTCTAATTCGGGTCGCATATGTGTTTCGATTTTTGTCATGCAATTTTGTATCGCCAATAAGAACATATTAAATTGTGGTCGGCGAGCATTAAGAACCTCTACAATAAAAATATATATAGTCAATTAATTGCGTATTTCAATAATTTTAAGATAACTATTCAATATTTTTCTAGCATATTTCACATAAACGAAACAATCAAAGAGCAAGGTGACGAAAGAAACAAAACGATGCTTTAAATATTCAATAATAGCAATTATAAAAATCTAATTAAATGAAAACTTATAAAGTTATAAGCGAAAAAATACTACTAAAGTATGAGTTCAAAGATATGAACGTATGGAAGAAACGTATAAGTGAAAAATAAGTAATGGTATGAATCATGACCAGCAATGCTAATGAATGTTAAGGATCACAAATATAACTAATGAATATAGATATATAAACAAAAAAAATTAAATAAAAAATCATTAATAAAAATAATTTTCTATCCAATTCAAGCTGAACAAGCACCAGAGATAAACATCGATCCCTTTAAAATCATAAACAATTTCCGTAAAAATCAAATTTAATAAATAAATAAAAAGTGACCATCAATAGGAGGGGTAACGTGTTCTTGAAGATTGCGCAAATGTTTGCGTACCGTACTGATTGAATATGCAGAAAGTTTAGCGCATAAGTCCATCATATGCTGAAATGAACTCAAGAAATCAAAAGATAAGCGTGCTGTACACAAGGCCCCACCCCCCCCCCCCTCCTCCTCCCTCTTGAACCATATATTTCAATATTATTGACAATGTTACAATATTTAAACATCTACTTTCCTCAGTAATCTTTTTGCCTGAATATTTATAATATACATGAGCAATGATATCCCTTACGTGAACAAAAATGTGCAATCGGTTTTCATTGTTATATAAGGCGGTGGATATGAAAAGCTTACATCAAGAGCTGCTTCAACATTTGCCCTTCCTGAGCCAAGAGGGAGTGACGCTGTCAATCCAACCACTTGTGGCTTTTTCCCATTGTAGTCGTGAAGCATTCGCATCAACACTGAAAATGATTAACAATTATTATTACGATTTATGTTGAGATGAAAATCTAGTAACTTTTCCAAGCCGACTAAAAAGATAATATGGCTCTATCCATTGTGTCACCCACTTGTGTTTCTCATTTATAATCGTTTATGCTAGACCTTGGCGTATGATTTTGTTTTGGGGATGAGTTAACAAGCAAAAATATAAGTGAACCGGAGTGAAACATACTTGAAATTTTCAGTTAAGTGAGAAAGTTGCTGCGAATATTTGCCTGACGGGGTAAAAGAAAGAGATTCTCCCAAACATTTCAATGGATTACCTAGCAAAACCTAGTAAAAAACCAGGTAAAAACCTCCTTGCACAGGAGACTTATCAGTGGGACATTTGAATCACCGCCATCCCAATTATTAAACGTAATAAATAAATTCAAAAGAATTCATCCGATTTTTAAAAGGAATTTGATATCGTTACTTTTAATAATACACAAATCCTTTTCTCTTCTTCTAATTCACGAAATTCACCTTAGTTCTGAACATATTCAAGAAATGAAAATGTGCTCCAGTAAACTCCATGCAATATACGCCTCTCGAGATTCAATCCTATATAGTGATCGTCGGCACCCTTATGTGCTTTATATAAAAATGTGGGAAAACGCACCATGATAGGGATGATCTCCATCGCAATGATGACATTCATCGAAAACCAACATTGTGAAATCGTTAAAGTAAAGACGATCATCCCTTCGAATACTCTTCAGCAAATTGCTAAAAATAATTATTATAAGTAACAATATAAATAATTCGATGTTAAAAATAACTCTAATAAAATTACAACCCAAGGGAAGTAAAACACTGAAATGAGGGAGATGGAAAAGCCTACCGTAACGCTGTGAATAAAAACCTACCGCAACGTTGTGAATAAAAACCCCGACTCTATACTCCTTTCAGTGGTCGAAGATGACAGACAATAGGGCTTGTGTTTCGCAGAACAAGGTTCTTCTATTAATTAAAGTTTGAAAAGACAATATTACAGTCAAAAGTGACTCCTCCTGAGAAAACTATTTCCAACTTTTAACAATTTTCTCAATCAATATTCCTTATTCCAAAAAAGTCGAAACTTAAGGAACTCACCTACCAGCAATACCGTACACCTAGCAAAATAGAACCCCAGCCGGCTGTTCAAATATTTTTGAAATTTTTGATGAGAAAACCACTCGATCAAGACAACCACTTCCAAATGAAACACCTTGTGATCGTCCATACTACTTACCCTGCCTCTACTTCTTTGCATTAAAGAAACCTTATAGAAACTTCCTGCTGAAAACCTACCCTGCATCTACAGACAATGGAGAAATACATGCTGACAATTTCTCTAAAAGAAGTGAAATATTCTTAAAAAGAAATAAAACTGCATCCATTCAAACACAGTATGGATAAACCCAGATAAACCCGTCTTAAACGGTCAAACTAAGATCTTTTCACATATTTTATTGTTTAAAAGTCCAGGAAATACTTTCCCTTCCTATTCATCCCATGGAAGGTAACATTCACAGATATGATCCCCTATAGTGTTGGGCATCAACCCTTGAGAAATTAACGATGGATCTCGTCATTAATATTTCTGCTTTTGAGGGCAACTGTAGCCGACTCTTTCCATGTCAAAAACCCCATATTATCCCAATTGACACGGTAGGGTCTCAGCCTTTGATTTCTTTCTAGAATTGTAATTCAATCAGAAATCATTTCCCCCCCTCCTCTTAGCCCCCATTTTCCATCTAAAATTGCTCCTTTCTATAACACTGTCTCTATGATAGCTTCAAGGATCCATCCATAACTAGAAACAATACTAATACCTGATTCTAAATGGAAGCAGCTGACCCATCATAAGCATTGCAAAGGAAAAAAACCTACATGAATATCTGTGGCGTGAATATTGTAACATGACTGGCAAGTACGAATGGCGCTCGACCATCTTCATCGATGCGCTCACTACCACTTAATCCTTCCACCCAGAACACCTTGCGTAGGTATCGATTCAACGCCAAACTCTGTTGCTCCACTAGTGGCACCGTTGGCACCAGCATTGCCACCTGCAACACAATGATAACATTTCATTTGATCTTTTCTTTTCTCGAAACAATGAACAACGTTTTCTACCTTCAGCACATCTTATATAAGTTTTCTTGATCGAACGGTTAAAGAAAAAGGAATCAACAAGAATGCATAAGTGGAGGAGTGGAAAGCGATAAAACAACGATTGAAAGCATTGCTCTTAATTGTGCTCTAAGACAACTTTCAAATGAAATCCCATTATTATAAAAGAATAAAATTCTACTCTGAAAAGGATGCCATCAATTAATGTAATGCAAAAATTTAAAAAAAAAAAAACTACATGATTTTCAAAAATCTAAGCAAAAGCGAAAAAATAAACAATTAAATTCTATTTCAAAGAGTTTCAATAAATATTTAATTAATTATTTGAATATTTGAAACTTATTCTTCTTAGTACGGCACTCATTTCGCTAAATATAATACTAGAACGTTTCTATTTCCCTCTTTCAGCATATAATTCATAGCATCGTTTTGCTCTCATATAGTTTTGCCTCTACTCTATAAACACCATAATTTACAATCAAAGATAATCACTTTATAACGACAGAATCTACTAAAATTTAAAAAAATCCTCATCCAGTATTATTACTTCTTCAAAAATCATCTTTAAAGTTCGAAGCTTTACAGCATCATCATTTATCACCCAATTTTAAACCACCTCGTTGCATTTAATTTTGCCTTGCATTGCCAGCAACCAGTTCCTTGCTCTAATGGTGACTAAGGCAATCAGTATTGGCAGATAGTTTCCTTGCGGGCACATGCAACGATCTTCCTTTGCACTATTTTCCTTGCAAGGGTAAATTATGAGTTTCCCAGGGGCAGAAATCTTTCGTTCAAATTTTGGTGGCCTCACATTCGGGGAATTTACTTGACTTCCTCGCATGATTATTTCTTTCAATTAGTACAATGCCGCAACAGCAATCGACCCTTTCTGAGCTGGACAAAAATACAACGCCCTCTCTATGCGTAAATATAAGGCATCTTAGCATGCAAAATGCTTTTCTTTTTTCAAACCTTACGCCAACAATGATCTCCGAAGAGCAACAAGCTTTCTACTGGCTAATATAAAGGTGCAGTTCATCTTTACATTTTCTTATTAACATCTATAAAACGCATAAGAACGTGCTGACTTAGCAGAAAGGTTTACTTAAGCAAAAGGCTCCAATATTCTTGTGTGATGTAAAAATCTCTAACTTAAAGGAACGTTTTGTGCTCAATCCCCGCTGCCGTTATTCAACTTTTCCCTGATGCAATCTCCATATCAAAATCTCTCTAATGCGCAAAGAAATTTTCCAAAGAAATTTAAAGAAATTTTTCAAAGAAATTTAAAGAAATTTTCCACAATGAAATTTTTGTAAGTTGCAAGATTTTCCACTCAGTTCATTTCATGTTCATCGTTGATCACCACTGTCATTCCAATTCCGGTGAAGAAAGAGGATCGGAAAGGAAGAATTAGAGACGATATGTAGAAGGAAGGATGGGGAGTGGGAGAGGAGGAAGGGAGGACGCCATTTTGAAGTGCTCGTGGATGGTGGACACTAAAATGTTAGTGCCACTATTTTTGGCAAATGCCATTGAGGGGTCTTCCGAGTGCCGCCTATCAGCCTTTTTATCTCGCTCACCTATAATCCCCCCCCACCACCACCATCACGCTAGCTGTACTCAGTTAATCCCCCCCACCACCACCATCATGCTAGCTGTACTCAGTTAATCCCCACCCCACCCCACCATCACGCTAGCTGTACTCAGTTAATCCCCACCCCACCCCACCATCACGCTAGCTGTACTCAGTTAATCCCCACCCCACCCCACCATCACGCTAGCTGTACTCAGTCACCATCATAAAAAACATCCATGAATTCATAATAATATCACATACTCTTGCAGTCTCTCCAGCATCTTTTTTCTCTTGTAAATGGTTGCGGATGATATAAGTAGCAACGATTGTTTTGCCCGATCCAGTCGGCGCGCAGATGATTGTATTCACTCCGCGACAAGCCGCCTCGACTAACTCTTCTTGATATGGACGCAATTCGATCGGCTCCGGATCCGGCACCAAAGCTAAGTGCTCATCACCTATAATCACAATATGCAATGTTGTCATAATTAATTCTCTAATTATAGAATGATTTCGGTCATGCTTCATTTCGACAGAGTTCAGTTTCCCTTACGAAGTTTTTGAGGGACAATACAGAAAGAACTTTGAAAAAACTTCCGCAAATCAGGATTAACAATAACATAAACCGCGAATACCTGCATCAACTACCTTTATATAACAAGAGCAGGCAGGAAATGCATGACTGAAGTGCCAGGTTATTATTCAAAATTTGAAAGGTGATCCGTGCTTACATTCACACAGAGGAGATTTAATTTATGCGAAAGCTTATCACTTCAACTATTGAACCACAATAAATAACCAACGAGATACTTGAGGATATGAGCGGCTTAAAATAAATAGTCTCCACTTCGAGGAGAGCCGACTCTGAAGCGGGTAACAATGTGCAGACCTCACATGAACTTGGAATTATGAGTACTAATTTCGAACATTACTTTCTGGGACCGAAATGAACAACATTTGTAAGGATGAGCTCCCCTTTGCTCGTCTAGCCATCCCGGTTCCATGATGGTGTTCAACCTGTGTCGAGCTGCTGTCGAGTATCTTGCAAGATAACGCAGTTAGTTATAGGGGTGAACAGCTTATCACATTTTAACATCGGCACGACTTCGTAGTCGACTCTTCGTCGCCGCCGATCCTTTCTTGCAACGCCGGTGTGCCCGTTCTGCCTTTGGACCGGCAGAAGCTGGAATGCAAGTTGCACCTCAGGCCAACCTCACTGTTTTGTCTAGAAGTTACTCGACCGCAGCTCGAGAAAGGGTGAAGACCTTCAAGGAGATCGGGACGGCTAGACGAGCCAAGGGGAACTGACCCTTGCATAAGAGGTGCTCCACAGATGAAACTGATTTTAAACAATCTTTTCTGAGATCAATGGAAATCAATTTAAAAAACGATCTAGTATATTGCTTCCGGATGAAAGAAACCTACTGAATGTTTTAAGTCGATATTTTTTATAGCGTTCCTGTGGTCGACATGGCCGATTCGATGTCTCTTCAAATTCATCAACAACTGCTACCATCATTGATCCATTATCGGATGCATCCACTTTAGTTTCGTCGATTGTCGTTTTTCCCATACGGCGTTTCACATTATGAATCTCTGCAATTTTTTTTTTGCGTATCTCTGCTAAAATATTGCAGCACAATAATATTGTAGCACTTTATAGAACGCCATTAAACAATTTCATCAATAAATATTCACAATAAACTCTTAAAATATGTATTATTTTAGCTACCGAATAAAAAAAAATCCTTAACAACATGCATCCATTCTTATGCAATCCATTCACTTTCCTTCATTCATTCAAAGCTGCAGGTCCAATCGATTGCAGAAGTACACTTTTACTGCTTTCTCTCCAAACTTTTTAAGTTCATTGTAATAAAAATATACCTCTCACCTAATTCATTTTAAAATTTAGCAATCGGTTCTTAATTTATTCAACAAAAAAACCTACCCATATGAATGCGATAGTCAGGATCGACAAATTCAGGTATCGTACGATTTGCCGAATCGTAACGACACGCTTCCAGAAAATCGAAATACCACTCCGATGGATCACATCCTTTCTTCACCACTCGTGGAAGTGAACGCATCAGATAGCATGACGCTTGATCGTATACTTAAAATCGAATCAATGCAATTCGAAACAACATATATCCGCAACATACATGCTAACAAATAGCTCAAATGTTGATCTGCCTTACACAATATTCCAATCCGACACCCACCCCCCCCCCTCTCGTGCTCACTAAATTCAGATGGAGAGGGGGGGGGGGGGGCAACGGATGATACCAATCATGTCATAATATAGCATCGTTAATGGGAATATCACTGTTGTTCGCAATGACTAATTATGCATAAACTAATCGGTGGCTAAATATGGAACAACTGGGAATGCCAACAAAAGGCTACGCATTTCTCTCATTTTGAATAACGATGCGGTGGTGAAATTGCAAGAAGTGATTTTTGATGAGTAGGGAAATCATCTAGAAAAGAAAATATGTCGAAGCAAATGAAAGTCGACGACGCTCTTAAATATTTGCAAAGAACAATATGAATATCGATCACAACATTTAAAATGCATAAAAACTCATCCCATTCAACTTACAAGCTTAACTTACACGATGAACGATAATAAAACAGCACAGCACAAATGCGGATATCCAGAAAATAAAGGGAAAAACCCAACGAAAACCACTACCTCAAAGGGATGTTAGCCCGAAGGTTAAGTCACCCCTGCGCCCTGCCCCCCCCCCCCCCTCCCCGATTATCATGTTCCTTGTGCTCTCTTTATATATCCCTCTCCTTGCCCCCCCATTTCACTGCTTATTTCCAATGTTTGATTATCAATAACATCTACATTGCTAATGTACAATTTCACTTGCAATGAACAAATCAAAACAACACTTCAATAAATATCAATAAAAAATTACATTTAAAGAACAAATTCCAATTTTCCTTTAACTAATCTACTTACAATTTTTTAATTGAAATTGAATTTAATAAAAAAAAAAAAAAAAAAATAGCGCAAATAAATCTCTAGTATTGAAATTCAACACTCTACAGCTATGTGCTACAGATCCACTCATCTTTTTATATGTTAATTAATTCATATACAAATTAGCAATATACATTCCTTCACGCTTGTTTTTGCATCTGCAGTTTAAATGCTTTCCTACTTAAGAGTTCATTCATTTGCTTGGCGATACTAAACACTGAAAATTATATTGAAGTTGAAAATAATAAAATAGTCAAACTATAGCATCCGATTTACTCAGAATCGCTTTGATGAATTTCATTATGCTTATAAGTAGTGATATTGCTGTAAAAATTAAAAAATTATTAATTTTGTCTAAGAATTCTTATACTCTCTGCCCATTAAATTCTCTAATAATACCCTCATTGATGAACTAATAAATCGTCCTGTTATTTAATTAGTGACTGAAGGAGAATCATTTCCCCTCCTCCTCCCCCATCCAAACAAAAAAGTTCGCTATCATCTCCACGCTGCTTCCCCTCTCGTCTAAGCCACCTTTCCCTCTTGAATCTGTTATTTCGACCGTCTCTATTATCGAATCATTCCGCCTTAACCATATCGGTCTAGTCTCCTTTAAATATAATCAAATCCCCAATTGTACACCCTGAAATTCAAAAAAAACCCCTTTCATCATACTAACTTTGCGTAAGCAAATACTGCTCTATCTCTTTTACTATACAATATCTGATCTATGAGTTTTTTTACAGGATTCCTGTAAATTAAGGATAATCAATAAAAAATTGAAGCAAAAACATACGTTTATTAATCATAAGTTCGCGAATCTTCTTTACGATACTCTCATATTCGCACTGAAATAAACGATCACAAAGCGGAATCGGTTCGAGTGTTTTCGTTATCATATCCATTTTCACTGGATCACCCACGAAGAACATCACATAATACTTCAACGAATCGGGCAATATCTCTTCATTGATCAAATTCCATAACGAATGATCTCCTTTAAAATTTAGAAAATTTATCTTTAATTTACTTTTAATTTACTTTTAAAACCTCACAAGTAAATCTCGTGTTATAATGATAAGCAATCCATAAAGCACCGATCAAATATACCAAGAAGAGAACCAGAGAACGGATCTCACCTTCATATTTAATAAACGATATATTCCCTATCCCAGTTAAATAATGCTATCCCAGCCATAAAAATACCACAAATCCATTCCTCAAACATTATTTCCACTTCCCGTATATCCGAAAATACCTTAGCGGCCGTTCTGGCATTCAACTTTTTGCTTCTAAGTCGACTTTGAATAAGCAGCACCATTCACAATGAGTGCTAACCGTTCGTTATGTGAGATCGTCATGACTACCAATAGCAATTCAATTCAAAACTCCTATATTACAATAAGCCAATCACACAAACAATGTAATAAGCATAATTTTAATAAATTTCAATACTAGAATATTGCAATCAGCAGACAAAACACTTAAAAACTCCTGCAGAAAACTATATGGCTTAATCAATATATACTGCAACAACATCCCAACAATACGGCAATAATTAATAAAAAAAAAACAAAAACTATAATCATTTAATATAAATAGTTAAATAGGATTTAAAGTTTCTAAGATCAAAAAAATTGCGAACTCACTTCCAGTTGCGAATATCATTAATTTATCCATTTCATTCGGATCTTCGCAGATATTTTCCCAAATAATTTCTGCGAATTCTTCGATGTTCTCTTCATTGAATTCATTTAGATTCATCAATTTCGCTTCTTCTAAAATTAAATTCATTCGAAAATATTACGCAAAAAATTATACGACTAAATCAGAAATAATATCACTTAAGCACTCAATAACAAGTATATTAAACAATAAAGACATGAGCGCTCTATTTAGAATGAGAACTTTATTCACTCCCTTCGCATATAGCTATGAGAGAACAAAATGAGGACGAATTTTCCTCGGAAAGTCCGATAAGGGGATCTCAGGTGAAGGAAGGGGGGATGGGGGGAGGTGGAATGTGATATATGCGAAACAGATGGTATAAAGGAGAGTGCTTACGACCAATGAATTATATGCTAACATCAGGGATTGTGGTAGATAGAGATAGGTAGAGATGGATATAACCTAAACGTAGATAAGTTCGGGCGTACTAAAAAGTTCAAGAAAGCAAGTACCTAAGGTAGCTGAGAAATTCGGAATGATCTAATCTTCTAGGCAATATACCTCCTCTTCCAGTTGAGTCCATCAGGTCATTATTCAACGGAAAATTGAGTTCCGATGAGAGGAGCATATAAGCATGCAAGCATTACCTAGCAGAACATCCATCCAAACCTCCTCATAGTGCTAATTGATGAAACTAATCAAAATATGCCAAAAAATTACCGAAGGATTTTTTAAGCTTCAGTAGATCTTCTTTGCTGGCAAATGCAGCCTTCATTAGCTCATGCTTATATAGGCGATAATGGCCAGCTCTAAATGTTGCATTCTCGGCCAACTGCAAAGAAACTTTCATTCATTGAAGAAAATTTGCATTTATACTCGACGATTGAAACAAACACTAACCTACAACGACGCTATTCAACATGAAGAATAAAGACATATGAAGGAGGAATAGAACAAATGTATATATCCAGAAAAAGCACTTTGTTTTCCAGAAATCGACGTTAACAATGGAGAAAT
Organism: Baylisascaris procyonis; assembly: GCA_037389465.1. Lineage (NCBI taxonomy): Eukaryota > Metazoa > Nematoda > Chromadorea > Rhabditida > Ascarididae > Baylisascaris > Baylisascaris procyonis. The sequence continues at coordinate 274,347 of JAZARR010000153.1, forward strand.
GATATAGCGATAAAATATTAAAGGTAATGAAATGTTGAAGTACTACCTTTACATTTTATATATATATATATATATATATATATATATATATATATATATATATATATATGCCTCCCTTAATTATCGTCGAAAAACTTAGTAGAAATGGGAAAGTTTTATTTTGAGAAGGGAGGGAAGTGAAGAAAAGATAAAAAACACAATGGGATCCGAGCACACTTGACTGAACATAGAATTATTAAAAACTGCAGATATGCTTTGGTCGAGGAATCGAAATTTAGTCTGTTTCTGCTCCCTCTCCCCTCTCCATGCTTGTGACAACGGCTTTAAGCTTACCAAATTTCTGAAGCCTATTTGCCAATTCAACGTCGACGTTTGTGGCATATTGTTGTCCATCATCGTCAAATTCTCCTCTCCATCGGTGATATCCATCTTAATCTGTAACAAACAAACGATACGATATTAACGCAGCATCGACGTTCTCGATTGTGTCGACTCATGAAGGCGAATAAATAGAGCAATTATACGAAAAGTCCCACTATACATCCAGATTTAGCCACAACCTACAGTCTTACTCAAAATTCATCCTCAGTGATTTCGCTTTTTGAGTGACTAATCTCGTTCTGGTAATCCAAATTCAAACCAGTAGAATATAAATTTTCTGGTGCTACAATAATAAAATAATAAATAGGCACTAAATATGTATACAAACGTCATCACTGTACCTCTCTCTCTCTCTCTCTCTCTCTCTCTCTCTCTCTCTTTTATACAAAAATAGGGAAATACCCTTCAAATAGTTTTCAACTTCCCATTTTTTGATGACTTTCCCTGGAAATGAAAAAAACGCCATATTGCAACTGAATGCGTAATATAGAAAAGACTATCATCCCCGAATAATTGTAAGAAACACTACGGAAGACAAGGTAGTCTACAACATCCGGCTGGTGGTAAACACAACCGTTCTCTAGGAGTACCCTCGCTCAATAAAGCAATAACGAGTTTGACTGAAGACAGCTCTTGTAAAAGCAATAACCTTATAGATGAAGAATTCAGACGCTTCCGAATATCGAGACAAAAATTAGAGTTTTGGTGAGGATCCCTGTTTTTCAGAAATCTTGAATTTTTAAAATTTGTTTCCCTCCTTGGATTTGGGAGAAAATTTCACCCGTCTTTGCAAAACTGGCAAGGCATAGAAAGCGGTGGCGATGGATCGCTTTGAAATTCATCGGAAAGTACGTAAGGTTAATGCTGCCTGTTTTGTTCTGAAAGACCTGGGTATCTATTCTGACTAGGTGCAGGCCGATAGAAGGACCTGGACATCTACGCTGACCAGGTACAGACCTATCGATGGACCTGGATATCTACACTGATCAACGCGGACCGGTCGAACATATCAAAAAAGACATATGGGGTAACACCGGTATCCTGTTGCAATAGTGATTTCACAGCATATTTTTTTACAATTCTACGATATGACACAACTGTTTTTTAGCTGTCTATTCAACATCACTATCAACAATCATAAAAGAATTAAGAAGTAGGTAATTCATCGACATAGATTATTATAGATGGTCACAGAATAGAAAATGACAGAAAGCATTTACTTCTAAATATCGCAAGTAATATACAAAATTTGCAGATATAACATCGTCGACGTTATGTGATTCGATTGTGGATCATCATAGAAGCAATAAAAATTATTGAAAAATCATATAGTTTTTTGTTAGTTCATAATCAATCTGTAGTGTTATAAGAGCGCTCATTTCAAGATTTCATAAATTCACATCCCATTAGAAGACCTATTATTTGGGAAATGATTGGGATTAATTAGGGATCAATCCGGAACTGGTGGACGTGTCGTTTCGTATTCGCTGCTGTCTACATATGCCGTGGACAACCTAATAGAGAGTGAGGGGGGGGGGAGGTTGAGAAGATGGGAGGACGGAAGAGGGGGGGTGGAATTTTGCAGTATTTCCAATTGACGATAGTCTACAGCGATAAAAAAAAACAAAAAAAAATCAATTACACTAGATCTACTGAACTTTATTCACTACTCATTAACAGTACTAATATTACTACTACTATTATTTTCTTCTCTAACCCTCTCTATTCAAAACCATATCTCTATTCTCACATATCTATTCCATTCAAATTTGTCGCCATAGAAATTCTAAAAACTTTGCAATAGAGCTTTACAAATTGTGCAAACAAATTTATGCAATGCAATTTCGTAATCGTGCAATTAAACTTTACAAAAACCGGAAATAAATTTTTTTTTCACAAGACATTAGTTCATCTAAGAGCAAAAAATATCAAACAACTGCTTTTGTGACCAAAAAACATTAACTTGGCATCTAAAAATGCTTTTCGCTTCATCAAAATCTAAACAAACATGTTATAAAGTTCCAATCACCACTGTATATGTACTGCTATACGAAAATTCTTTATGGCGGAAGTGTCCGGTCACTTTGCGCCTTATTAAAGCGCAAATGGCCAAATTTTCCAGCACAGTATCAGCCTACCAAACTACTTACCCCAGAGAAAAATATAGCAATAAACTTTGCATAGAGTTTTCCCGACGAAAGCAATGTAACTGGTGCTGATGATATTCGAATATGAAGTAAGGGAATCATTCGACGACTATCTTTATGCAGATAATCCCGACGAAAGCCCGATCAATACATCAAATAACCTCATAGAGAGACGTATAACTGCTAAGATGTCCTTCTTTCTTCTCCGTTCCCCCTCCCCATACCGATATCGGTTTGTTGCAACAAATTTGAATAATTTTTTGAACAAAAACATTGCAGCGCTATATTTGCAACATCGTTCACGTTGCACTTTATACGTTATAAATGCTTTCAAGCTATACTCAACTCTATAATTTGGTGTCAAGCCAGGCCAAAAATCGTTTAATGCTAGCACTTTCTCTAATACAATGGCAATAGCATGCAAAACGCTTGCTCGATGAAATTGCCTTCCTACCCATAGCAGGGAAGGTGGGTGGGTGGGGGGGGGGGGGGGGAAGGGGGTGGGGCGGGGGTGGGTGCTGACTAGGTGGGCGATTTTTTAGAATATATACACTTGTCGCACCTGTTTCCGCTATGACTACAGCTGATATCATTTCGAATAAAATCAGGCTCTACCCTCACCTATACAAATCATTCGCTCACCTATCGCCTGAAGTAGGTAAACTGCGCAACTTGAACGCAAGAACAACGTACCATTTCGTTACCGTAACATTACCGTAATTCAATATTACTAACTCAACGCATCATCGTCTTTATAACATAAGCTTAGGAAACCTCGTCCTGCAGTTTTATATTCCCCCTCCCCTCTCATCCAATTAGATAAGACTCGTACAACAGTATCCGCACTCATTACCGTAATACTGCGACTTGCGAATCCATTCCTTTGAGCGCCATTTTATACAGCGTTCAAATCAAAAAAAACTCTAATTTATTCGTAATCTTAGCACTGAAATATTTACTTGGAAACGTGACCATGCATCTTCTATGAGTTATATTGAAAGATAACGAAAATAAATGACTATATTATATAAGTGCCAAAAAATATTACTATTTTTTGATAAAAAATAAAATTCGATTGCAAAAAAAAAACAAAAAAAACAACTACAAATAAATCGATAAATAAATACAATTTTATCGTAGAGGTTATTTTCTAAATTTAATTATATTTATATCAATCATCTATCATTCTAAATGAGTATAATCCCTTTAATTTATGCAATGAAAGAGAAAAATGAAACTTAATGAATAATAATATTTCAATAAAAATAACGCTTTAATATATTCATCGATCTCTGTTCTCAGAGACTTGCAACAAGCATCGAATACACAACACACACCTCCTAACCACTCTACTAGACGCATTTGCAAACAAATACCTTCACTTCAAAGATATGCATCTTTATATATGTGTTCTTCTACACGACGACCACCAATTCTAATACCGCCAAATAAAATTATCTGCTCAACGATCAGAATTTCTTCGAATCGATAAGACAAACCAATACCACCGATCATAGTTAATGATGATCTATCATTGCCCATGCATTAAATTTATTGCCTTTTTATCTCTGCATGCGATCTCTCGTTATCAACTAAAAAAACTATGAGAGATTCATAACAGATCACCGTTTTTAATGATACCCTTCGAATACATCGAAATTTTGACCACCAATTCAGTTGAACAATTTTTACATCATCTCGAATTGCCGTCTTGACTTCGGTTGCTCGTATATCAATTTGTTTCTTCCTCTTCAATTCAAAAAATTCATTATTGTCTCGGCTAACGTTTGTCACTTCAATTTCTACCTCCCTTCAAGTTGTCACAGCATCGTAACGCCGAAAATGATCATCCGCCAAAAATCACAAACATCTATAAACGCTGCCACCACAACTACCTGCTCCCTTCATACTCCTATGCTGTTCTCTATAAATATATATTGTTGAGTGATCCCCGCAAATATACAAGTATAATGTTTAGATACTTACTGCATGTATGCCATAATCGTCTGAAGACTATACAGACTATCGGATGATATATGCAACAAGCAATCTCCTTCAATAACGAAACTTTATTATGAAAGAATACACGCATCAAAAGGGATCACATTCATGAAAGCAATAATACAGGATAAAAGGATAAAGAGTATATATCCGCCTTTGTTGCATAGAGATTAAACAATCTGGAAAGATTCTTCAGACAAAGGAAACACTATCGATGAGTTGGTTAATGTCGTCCGATAAGATACGAACGCTGTCGTCCGACAAGGTACGAACGCTCTTCAATTATTTGCCTATAATTAGGCACTAAGATCATTTGAAAATCACAAAGATCATCAATAAAGTAAAAAATAATACAACCGACAATCAAAACCATATTTCCATTTCAGTTATCGCTGATAAACGTTCAGTGATATATGGAATTTAGAAAAAATAGCAGCCCTATATTTACTTATAGGAGCATAATATCAGGACAGTACAAATGAAGGGTATCCTTTATTTCGGCTACTCCATCAAATCGCACACCTCACAAGCAAAATGCATTTCGAGATATCACAACGAAAGATCGAATAATTGACAGCTTCAACTTCCCATAAAATAATTGACAGCTTCAACTTCCCATAAAACAATTGACAGCTTCAACTTCCCATAATTTAACTTATTAGTGAAAATAAGCAGCTTGCTCCCATTGGTCGGTTCGCGTCAATGTTCTTCAATGCTGTCCGACGCTTCCGCTTGCAATGTCATAGCCTCACTGATGAAATGTTTTAGCGGAGACGTGCATGCCGCCACGCAAGCGAAGAACCAAATGTCGTTTAGATCCTTTCTGGATGTTATATTCGAAGAGGGTACGATCATCTTCGAATTGCTTCCCTGAAACAGGCAAACTTTTCACAAGTGAAAACAACCTTATAGTGCATGCACTTTTATATAAGCCTGAATCTTGCTAGCGGCGTTCACGATAAGCAACCTCACAACTAAACACCACATGGCATATCTCGTACTTGCATTAAACAAAAACATACGAGAAATGCGCAAGGCATAACAACCAACGTCAACACATTCAAGCCGTTTATGATGACAACATTGTTTCTCACTATAATAACAAGAAGTCCCTCGACGGGCTGTTGGCGATGTCAGTGAAATATTTCTTTTTTAGAAGCTCATTTACTTTTCCTTTGCAGCCCTTATAGCAGTCAAAGATAACACCTGCAAATATGAGACGCTTCTGATTAGGTGGGATGCCCTCGTTGTCTTGAATCTTTGCCTTGACGTGCTGTATTGTATCGGAGAGCTCGATTTCCAGCATTAAGTTTTGCCGATGTCTTGATGACGATTCGCATACCACCGCAAAAACGAGATGAAGAATCGATTCCTTCTGGATGTTATAGTCTGCTAAATCATCCACCATCATTGAGTTGTTTGCCTAAAATATGGATCAGGTGTGAAAATGCTTCATCAATTTTGATGGTAACAGATACGCCGGAAGAAACTGGAGGATGGCTAAAGCTTCTTGCCAAAAGATGTAATCCAGGGGTGACTTGTTAATATGATCCTATTAAATCCCACTATTGCTTTCCTATAACTCTTAATTCAATATCGAGGCCACATCTGTAAATAAGCACCCATACGATGCAAAATTACGCATAGTCGATTAATTCACGAACATCAATAAGCATTCGATACATCGGGTGTTGATGTCTTCCTTGAATCAAAGACGAACAAATTCGTCTAAAGGCGCAAGCGAAATATGTTCAAATCTAAAGAATTCCGGCCTATATCTTAGCGCACTCTAAGCGCTCCTTATTCAAGTTGCAAGCGCATTAGAACAGCAGTAAGAGTGATGCATCATGAGCAGAGATATTACAAACAAAATGAATGAAAATAACGTAGATTATTATATGTAATGACAGCAGAGTGATAACATTTACAAACACTGATGCAACTTATTGCGCCGTTCTGACGGTATCTGGATGAGATGAACTTTGTTTAGGAAACCCATCCTTAGATAAATGGCCATTTTATCGCTTTTCTTTCTTAGAAGACCTTCCTAACACATTGCATTCTTACCAACAGTAATCCCCTCAACAACACACATCGGCACAAGATGAACCATTCAACACATTCAACGCACTTTCACCACACTGTCATCATACCACCATATTCAAGCAAGAATAAAATAGGAAACATCGAATTAATTAAAAACTAACCCGCAAAAATCAAACGCTGCTGGTCGGGTGGGATACCTTCCTTGTCCTGAATTTTCGCCTTGACATTTTCAATGGTATCCGACGCCTCCACTTCGAGTGTAATAGTTTTGCCGGTGAGCGTCTTAACGAATATCTGCATCCCACCACGAAGACGGAGTACTAGATGAACAGTCGACTCCTTTTGGATGTTGTAATCCGATAAGGTACGGCCGCCTTCAAGTTGCTTACCTTAAATTATTCGCTTTAACGAACTGATATCATGAATGCTCGTAGATTATGGACAGGCGCATCCTCTCTTTGTTGACGATAAGCAAACATTGTCTCTTGATTTAGTGGGTATCCATTTCAAAATGAACTTCCACCATAACTTTCAAGCGAAACTTCCTAAAGAAACCAGCGTAGACCTAAAATTTTCAGGAAGGATAGTGCCTTTCAGGCTGTAATGATAATAACAAGAGGCAGAACAATGATAATCACAATCACAATCAACAACACCTAATCATACAATAAAATGCCTTCAAATCTCATATATCTGCCCTTCTCCCGACCCTCTCCACCCCATAAGGAGATAATGAACGAAAAGACCTGCGAAAATGAGACGTTGCTGAATGGATGGAGTACCCTCCTTCTCAAAGATTAGCTCTTGATGTCCATGACGGTATTGAAAGGTTCAGCCTCAAGAACGATCGTCTTACCCGTAAAACAAAAAGCTGCACGGTAACGTTTGCGAATCACCAAGGAGAACTAAAAAAAAATTAACACTGAGGGTCTAAAACTGGCGACCAGCAACAAATACATTTAAATAAAACGCGTAGACGCTTCAAAGGAAATGCTGCATCGTAGATGTCCCAAGAAAGATAGCCACTGGTCAGCGGGCAGAGCCACTGGTCAGCAAGTAGAGCCAATGGTCAACGGGTAGCTTGTAGCTGACATCAATGCTCTCTCATAGTAGAGATACTAAAAAATCGAAAACATTGATGAGAAATTTCAGAGCTGCTACTATAATCTTCATGCCTCACCTATAGGCTTAACATTTTCGCCTCATTTTCAATAACACTTGTTAAGTATGGCTTTCAAGCATATTCAACACTTCGCAATTGCCACTCTCACTTAATTTTTTGAACCACCAAGACAAATAAACTTGAACTGAACCGGTTAGAAATCAAAAAAAATTTCCTTCGAAATCTTAAAAAAAAAAAGATTAAAAAAGGGTTGAGAAAACCAAAAACCCTTCAAATTTTTTTCAAAAAAGGCGTATTAAAGACGCATTTAACTCAACAAATCAAATGTTTTCAATATGAATCAATAACTCCACAATAGTATCTCTCAAATTTTCGAATCATTACTTCAACTTAAAGAAGGAAACTTCATAATTTAATGATTTCTTACATATACATCAAATTGGAATCTATATGCTGCAAACACATCGTATAGCTTAGGAAATTGGAAAAAAAAAACTATTTTGAAATTTAAAAAAAAATTCCCTAAATAAAAAGAAAAAAACCAATTCGATTTTGAGCATAGATATTTAGCTGTCGTGAATGAATGCAGCGATTTCAATTCTATGCTTAGGTTTCATAAGACTGTATAGGAATTGATACTTTCTTTTCTTCCCCTCTCTGCATTCCCTTTCCACGGCTTTCGTTGAAATTATAATAAATTGTTCAGAGTCATCGAAAATTAGCATGCACAATCTTTCAAGTTCAGTAATTAATTCCCAAACTGAAGGTAAAATGAAATATAACTTTAACCACTTAGTTCTCTTCTCTTCCCTTGGATGACAACGAAAACCCTTGAATTGAAGTTCAGTAGGTAGTTCAGTATTTTAGAGACTATATGACGGAGAGACGGATTCTAGATTAGCAATGCTTCAATTCAGGGATTCAACAGAGTACGGCAAATGCTCATTCCCCATGAAGCCTCATAAGCGATTATATATCAATCCCTCACAAGTTCAGTTTCCTTATCAGCTAAGAAAAGAAGCGGAATGAAGGCAAATCTCAACTGCAATAATTTAATTAAGTTTGAGTTCGATTTTCTTCAAAAATATACCCCTATCAATTTACGCTTCATCAAGGGTATCCATTAATAAACTCGTGGCGATGAAATTGAATATATAAAAATTTTGCAAAATTAGATGTCAAATATTTTCAATTGAAAACCTAGAATTAATGATTGATCTCGAATATTCTTGTTGCATTTTCAATTCAAAATACCTCTTTCTATCGAATTAATCCCAAATAAAACTCATACTTGAATCTATTTTATTCGAAAATATCTTTGAATAATCTTTTATTAAGAATATGTAACTAAAAGTTTCGGCTTTTCAGATGGGATTCAACAAAACGAAAGGCTATTAACGACTACCGTATAGGAAGGAATAAAAACCCTATCGATTCGCATTGCCTATCCGTAATCAGTAGTTTGTTAGGTGGTTTTTTAATTTATCTACGATCCAAAACAATTCTCTAGCAGATATTAGATCGCGATAAGAGATATATTTTCAATAAATAAACAAAAATTTTGTCATTTCATTTGCAAATTCGAGAAACTGACTATGCCACTCAAAAATCAGATTCTTTTGCTCCTAAAATATTCTTTCCAACCAAATATTCTGAGGAAATGATATTTGTAACAGTTTAGAGTCATCTTAACAAGACCACACACGAAAGGTTGGAGCCTAGAACACTATTGGAGCCTAGGAATATTAGTCTACTATTATCTAAAGGGGAGGTGGGCAATGATCGTTAATTGAACTTCAACACCACAAGGCCACATAATCATCTTCAACGGCCAAGAAAGGAGTGGCGTTTCCAATAAAACTCGGTAACTAAAAGTCATTCATTTACTCGTCCCACAGAAATTAGAGATGTCTGAATACAGTACGGTGATTTATTTGTTAGATTATAAAAAAATAGAATAAGACAGACTAAAAACTCAAAACGTAAAACATGAGTTCTAAAAAATATATTCAACAATAAAACTTCTACTATAATATCACATATCAGAAGCATTCTATAACGTTCACTCACCTCAAAATGTTGTGTTCTTGTGAAATAATCAAGAAAGATTTAAGTTTCATGAAAACTCACAATACAAAAATTTTCCCTATAAAACAAAAAGATCGAAAAACTAATAAATGCTTAGATAGAAAACATTCTTTTTCGAAAAATTTCAGTTTATAATGATTACTGGCACCACAGCGATTAAATTATGCAATTAGACACGATCGTTAACCTAATCAATAAAGAGATAACTAGTAAAAATATCATAGTAGAAATAAAAAAAGTCCTAGAAGCAATAATCGGGAAACACAAAAATATTTATAATTAAAAAAAGCTAATAATTAAAGAAATGTAATCGACACCAAATGCACTACTCTTATCGGCAAAACGCCCTACACTAACAGTCAGTACAATAACCGCACGCCAAACGAACACCAACTCAAATCGACGACATATACAGCAATAATAGAACACATAGACAAAATCCTCTTTATATACGCAATAGAAACTTCTACAAGCTACACTTGCAAATAAACCGCGCACACGCACGATAACAAGTGCATCGTTTGATCTGCGTAGAGCGTGTTTTCGTCACTTTTCTTTACATGTTGATATCGCACGAAATGTGCATCACGTCATTTTCATCGATACAAGACGAGAAGCACACTGAGGTAGGAGATCATTCTGAATACGATCGATAAGTGAGGGTATTTCGGTGTTTTGGGGGTAAGAGGAAGGGGAGGGAGAGACGGGTAGAAGTGGACATTCTGCAGTATTTCAGGAAGGACAGAGCATTATTCCAGGATTTTCTTCAAACGCAATGATTTCCTATGAGCCGAACATATTTCATGGGATACTCATAGCGAACGAATCGAGTCGAAATTTCATTTGAAGCACTGAGATAAACCATAAAATTTTGAACTTTACTTATTCGCTTCATACGAATAAACTGGCCAACCAACCGGAAAATTTTTAAGTCAAAGTAAGGGAGACATGCCAAGGGAAAGCTTGCCCTTTCACGGTGGTCCTCCGTCCTCGAACCTCTCTTTCCTCGTAGGCCAGTAACCGATAGTATTTTTTAGGGAAGCGATGGACTCATTACCTCAATGAGACTTGCCAAACGGCTGTCAAGGTTTAATTACTAATCAGTTAAAATCACTGCCATCATTAGACCTACAGAATATACACATAGTAAACACACTGGCCAGAAATATTTACCGTTGGATCCTATTTTTTGTCGCTCTACCGATTTCTGATGTTACGCCTCACATCCGCACCTCTGAACTATTGCTCGCTGCCCAAAGATAACCCATTACGTTCTATGAAAGAATGTTTGGGGAAGAAGAATGATCTAGCAAGGGGAAGGGGAAGAGGGAAGGGAATCTAAAAGGCCCATCGACTGCCACTTCAATCCCCAACTCTCTTCCTTCTCTCGTAAAATCACATTAAATATATATGACATGCATTCTTCCTGAGCCCCCAAAAAAACTTTAAAAATGGGAAGCGAAGGACGCCTTACCCAGTTCAACATTTAGATCCCACGCACCTACAGTTCCAGGAAAGGTACATCAGCCAAACTTTTCTTTGAGACGATCGGGCTTGAAGCACCTATATCATTTTAGATAGGTCGAAGCACGAAAGCCTAGTCTCGTTTAAGCTCAAAATATTGCCTAGATAAGCCTATAGAATCGACCACAGTTGGTAATGTACTGCTATTGATGTGTACCATTTATTACCGTTTCATCCTCCGTACCGTATATAGACAGAACACTGGAGTGTGCTTGAGTGACTATGCTAGGCACTTAGGTCTTAGTATTGAATGCGACTTTAAAAACCAAGCATAAACGCATCTAACCAGTGTGCCGTTGACCGCTTTACTACAGCCTCAGACTCCTATCCTCACGTTCACTGCCTATATAGAAATTCCGTTATATCTCTCAGATCCATAAAGTCCGAATTGTGGATCACCTCTCTGTCAACTCGACTTCTACCTTCTTTTACAATGAAAATCAAAGATTTCAATAGTAACACAACCTCGACGAAAAGAAATGACGAACGAACGGACTGGAGCCGAACATTTGCTCTTCGTATTGCGCCATGCATCATGTATTCTGTAAACGGCTACGTGCCATCGATAGAAGTGGCCGCCGTATCCTTCTCATCTCTAAATCTTTGAGTTATCTCTGTATGCATATATCACAGCATAAACCTCGTTGATGATTAAACGTTTAGGTATTTGCTTTATATTATATATAGGTGCCGAATGACCAAGCAAGTTCTACAATTATTTGAATGTCAGGAACTATTTCTAAAAAAAATAAAAACTTTATCGCATAGAATTGCATACATCGAATTCAAAGAAATACAAGAATATTGGTAACATGAGTGATGCGTATACAAAAGAAACTCAATATCGTTGAAGACCGTCAAATAAATATTCAGGTAGAAGAATAACGATTTGAAAAGAAAAGTTAAAAAGCAATAATATGAACCCAAAATGCATAGAATCAATGATTCAGGAAGCTCTTCCAGACAAAAGAAGCACCAGACGCATCGATGAGTTGGTTAATGTAGTCGAACAAGATGCGAGCGCCGTCCAGTTGCTTGCCTAAAATTAGAAATGTCAAGACCATTTGGGCATCACAAAGACAACCAATGAAGTTATATAAATGACAATCCTAACCACAAGTGAACTTCAGCTGTCTTCGATGAGTCTAAAAAATGACTGCCCTATTGTCTCGTTTCATCAGAGAAACTGAAAAGCAGAATATTTGCGGATCGATACCTTCAAATAAATAAATAAACAAAATACAGGATGTCTTCTACTTTGACCACCCAGTCAGATCGAGTATCCCACATAGAAAACGCATTTGAAGGAATGACAACAACAGAATGAATGAGCAATATAACCTTTGAATTCCAATTTATGAACAAGAAGGCAAAATTAGGCGGCAAGAAATCAATTCAGCAATTGTTCATGACATAACTTACTAGTGAGAATGAAAAGCTTCCTTGAGTTCTCCCTTCTTGACGTTGCTCAACGCCTTCATTTGCGGTATCACATTCCCGTAGGTGAGCGCGTTAACAGAGATTTGCACGCCGCCACGCAGACGAAGAACTAAATGCAGCGTAGATTCCTTCTGGATATTGTAGTCGGAGAGGGTACGATCATCTTCGAGCTGCTTCCCTGAAACAGGCAAACATTTGAAATGTAAATACAACAACCATGCAGTGAACACTTTTTATACAACCTTAAATCCTGCCAGCCGCATTCATGGCAACCAACCATGATCAAACTCTTGCAGTGCCTTAAGCAAATATATTAGTAAAGCTCGAAGCATCCACAACCAAAGCCAATTCGCTTCGAGGCCATAAAGTGGCAAATCGTCTACCACTATCGGAACGGAAAATCCCTTCGTGGGGGTCTTCGCCTTGCACCGAAATATTTCTTCTAAAATTTTTGCCACCCACAAAGTCAAATCCTGATGCTAATGCACCTTTCTCCTGTCGATCTGAAAACTGTTTTCATCACTTCACTCGCTGAGGATGCCCTTGCAAGCAATCAAAAAGCCATGAATGGATCACACAATATGTACCTGCAAATATGAGACGCTGCTGATCGGGTGGGATGCCCTCCTTGTCTTGAATCTTCGCCTTGACGTGCTGCACTGTGTCGGATGGCTCGACTTCTAACGTCATCGTTTTGCCAGTAAGCGTCTTGACGAAGATTTGCATACCACCGCGGAGACGAAGAACGAGATGAAGAGTCGACTCTTTCTGGATGTTATAATCCGACAGTGTGCGCCCATCCTCGAGTTGTTTTCCTGAATTATAGATTAGGATCGGAAATGCTGCACCAATACTGATGGTAATGGAAGCGCCGGAGGACAAATGAAAGGACGGTTAAATCTTCCTACCAAAGCAGCCATCCACGAATAGCTCGTTAATCTGTAAATTCCAATGCCGCTTCCCTACAATTCTTAATCCCTGCCAAATCTACAACTCTAAATTAGCTCCCACACGAAACAAGAAACACAAAGTCGACAACTCCCGGACATCATTATACCTCAAAAAAATTGAGTGCGGATGCTGTACGCGAATCACCGATGATCAAACTCGTTACTCGCTGCAATGGGTCTATGATCGAAGCGAAAGAGTGTCAATTAAGGACGCTGCTGAGGTTTACACAACATGGAAAAGAAAACAGATGAGCTCTGGACACAAGAAGGATAACTGAGAATAACGTAGATTATTATAGGTAATGATAGCAGAGTGATAACATTTACAAACACTGATGCAACTTATTGCGCCGTTCTAACGGTATCTGGATGAGATGAACTTTGTTTAGGAAACCCATCCTTAGATAAATGGCCATTTTGCCGCTTTTCTTTGTTAGAAGACCTTCCTAACACGTTGCATTCTTATCAACGGTAATCCCCCCAACAACACATATCGGCACAAGATGAACCATTCAACACATTCAACGCACTTTCACCACATTGTCATCATACCACCATATTCAAGCAATAATGAAATAGGAAACACCGGATTAATTAAAAACTAACCTGCAAAGATCAAACGCTGCTGGTCGGGTGGGATACCTTCCTTGTCCTGAATTTTCGCCTTGACATTTTCAATGGTATCCGACGCCTCCACTTCGAGTGTAATAGTTTTGCCGGTGAGCGTCTTAACGAATATCTGCATCCCACCACGAAGACGGAGTACTAGATGAAGAGTCGACTCCTTTTGGATGTTGTAATCCGATAAGGTACGACCGTCTTCAAGCTGCTTACCTGAAAGTGATTGCTTCAGCAGCAAATAAATGCTACCTTAAATATCTGTTGCTCATGTATACCTTTACCTATTAGTTGATAAAATCAATTCCTTCAAACGCCTTCGTTTTTGTTTGATAATCAAATACGCCTTCAAATTTAATATTGAATTCACCCCAAAAACAAACTTCCGTTATAAATGTCCCATCAAACTTTCGCAAAAAGAAAACCGTCTAACTCATAAAGAAACCAAAACCGAAAGAAAATTTTTCAACAAATAAAGCTTTTTAAGGTGAATTTTCAATAGCAAAATGCAATGACAGTAACAGTGATAACACCACCGCTCATCCCTGCAACAAGATGCCCTAAAATCCCCCCCCTTCCCCCCTCCTTGAGGGGCAACTAGTGATGAGACTAACCGGCAAAGATGAGACGTTGCTGGTCGGGTGGGATACCCTCCTTGTCATGAATCTTCGTTTTAACGTTTTCGATGGTATCGGAAGGTTCGACCTCAAGAGTGATCGTTTTGCCCGTAAGCGTCTTGACAAACAGCTGCATAGTAGTGTTTGCGAATCACAAGGAGAACTAAAAAAAAATTTGAAAACACAATGTATAACATTGGAGATCAGAAATCTATAGACGCTTCAAATGAAATGCTGCACTACAGCAGTTCCACTAGACAATGCAATACTATGAAGGAGGACAAAGGAGATCAAAGCCTTCGAGCATGAAAACCTTTAAAATATCTCACTCACTAAGTTAGATATTTTAACATGAATCGATAACCTTCTAATAATATCTGAAAATTTTTGAGTCACTGTTTCAACTTAATAAAAAAGATAAATTTTTTAACTTAAGATATCTTATAAAAACAATTTAAGGGCGATTCAACAGAAATTCCTTAACTGTAAGGATAATGCATGCCGAATAATGCATTAAGAACTCGATGCTATTACGAAATGAAAGATGGATTGGAATAACCCTCAAATTATTCAAATATATTCCAAATTGATCGACTCAGCATTTCGATGCAAATTCGAGGGAAGATGAACGGCAATTGCGTTGTTTAGTTGCAGAGCACTGGTGGTGAAGGAAAGGTTCTTATGAAGTACTACTTCCAATTGAACAGAACCACTATAACAAGGCCACACATCAATCACTTATCGCGATATGGTCCTATTTCTTACAGGTCTTATTAGTAGCTGATGGACACATCACCTCTGCTCTATGGAACAATGAAATAGCTATACTTCAACATAACAGTGCGAAATAATAATAAGAAATGAATGCGATATAATAATTCCCCTCTCAAATATCGCCTAAATATCACTTTTTAAATAAATATCGACTCTAGAAAATATTAGTGCTATCGAAACAGAAAAAAAAGAAAGAAAGAAACAAATCAACCTAAACGAACAACGAATCACATTAAATGAAAATCGAAAAAATATAACCTAATTTTTTAAAAACATATTTTATGGTAAAAATACAACATTAAATATCAAAAACAACTACAACTTTCTTGATGACTCTTACAGTGAAAATGTAGAGGGTGAGAAATAACAAAAAAGATTTCCAAAATCCTATTAAAATCTTCATCACCAACACCAGTCGAAATGCACTCGCCACCGCTAAGCATCAACCTCAACAAACAACACTACCACACCCCAGCACTAACCAAAAGTGAATACGCCGCCACAAATGAGCCTTTATATAGGCGTATAGAAGTTTCTAGAAATAAACTTATGAATCATAAGAATGACCGACGACGAGATCAAAATATTTCATCACACCGCTCTATAAGCAGATATTGCACAACACTGAGAGTACGCTTGTTGCGTTGTTTTTATAGAAGCAAACAAAAGAGGCGCGATGAGTTAGCAGATCATTTCGAATATGATCGATAAACGCGCGCACCTTCACGTCTTGATGAGCGTATGGGGTCTTGTCAACGATCTTTCAAATTGGAGAGGGGAATGAGAAGGGAGGGGGGAGAGTAGAGATTCGATGATATTTCAGGAGAAGGATAGCACATTCCAGGATTTTCTCGGAACCCATCGATTTTCTACTTCATGGACGTAATTCAATGAGCGTTCACCGTAAATGAGTCGGACTTAAATTCTGTTTGATACATTGAAAAAAAACCTTAGAAATTTCAAATTTCGTATATTCAATTAGCTAAGAGGGCCGCAAAATGAACACTCTCAATACAAAAAAAAAACACTGCCTACATATTCAACATATGAGGATGACTTAATTCAGAAATATTTCAGCCGTTTGATATGTCGGGAAAAGAAATCACCTGAAACATATTTCACCCGAACGTTAGATCCAACTTTTAGTTACTGATCTAATTATTGCAAATGTGAAGTTACTTCCGACAGTGACATGTAGTTCCCTCAAAACTAGAAGTCACCACTGTCGGAAGATGGACCCAACCCAAAAATTTTGTGTGTAAATAAATAAATAAACAAATAAATAAATAAGTAAATAAATAAATAAACAAATATACATATATATATATATATATATATATATATATATATGTATATATATACATATACATATATAATGTAAACTTGCTTCCAACTGTGCGTACATCTACATACACTTTTATACAGGTTGCCTTCATAAACTTCAAAGTTTATAGTCTATGTACGGATTTTAACCGCCGATCAGAAGATGAAATTTTTGATTAGATCCACGAGTTTTAAAATTCCCCAGCGATATCAGTAGTATTTGGAAATGAATCTGCACTCGAATATTTTTGGAGATCCAAACTCCGAGAAATTTCAACGGTCAATGAAAAAAGGAATCCCTTGACCTATAAGATTGCCTATAACAATCACCATTAAGCATATAAAGCTCAACTGGTTACTATAATTTTGAGTGTGTTGAATTTTTTCCACTATATTACAAAAATATTGCGATTTATTGAATATTTGAAATGAATGATAATGAGCGGTGGATTCATCAATGATAGACGAGACACAAGCACTTTATGACGATAACAGAAATAAAAACAATAAAGAATGCATTCTTAAATCATCGTCGCAACAAGAGGTAATACCAACGATGGTTTGCTAGCACCTCGTTTAAATACAGATTTCGGTTGTTTATCTTCAGCAGTCGCCTTAAAATAAACAAAACAAAACTTTGGCTATACCATCAAATATTGTCGTTATTTTATTATAATTAGAAATTGAATCACATATTTCCATCATCATTTTCTAATTGAGTCATATACAATATCGAAGCTCATTTTTGATATTTTTATTGAAAGTAACTCTTTTCACATAAAATTTCCCTTTACGTCGAATGCAAAGAATTGTTTCAATTCTGTTTTCTTTGGTTCCAATTTTTTGCTATAGCCTATTCACATACATATTTAGTTTAATGAAGAGCTCATTTCGATACTCCTTTATTATCAATCAAAATAAATTGGTTTTTTTTACTATTTTTATCGCATCTTTTTAAGAATCATAATTGATTTTCACAGTTCTATTTAACTACGAGAGGAAAACTCTTTGAAATGGAACAGAATAAGCATTACTGAGATGTAAGCAATTGCAGCAGAGAGACTAATGTTTTTATGAGCTGATAGTAGGTCTTGCTGAGGTGATATAAGCGTTGTGTTTATA